>PVIR01014053.1:17095-41133 GCA_004026965.1 Petromus typicus | reverse complement strand
TCTTTCTTTCTTTCTTTCTTCTCTCTTTCCTTTTGTGCTGGGAATTGAACCCAGGGCCCTTGCACTGAGTTGAACCCCTAGCCTTTTTTATTTATTTTGAGACAAGTTCTAATTAAATTACTAAGTTGCCCAGATGACCTTGAATTTGGGACCCTCCTGCCTAAGCCTCTCAGAGTTTTCAGATTACAGGAATACTCCTCCGTGCCTGGCTGTGCCTTGTGTTTAAAAGTACCTTGGAATTCTGCTTTCCTGCTTCCATACGTGCTAGCAGCAGACAGTACTGAAGTGACTTCCTCACGGTCACTCCACAGGCCAGTTGCTTCAGCCTCTGCATGTGTAGCACGTGTGACAGTCTGACAGAGGGAGACTGAGAGAATTTCTTTCCTCCCCTCCATGTCTTCACACACCTCGCTTGGCAAGGCTATCATTCCCGGGAGTGAGAACCATCATGCCTTGGTGTCCTAAGTGCCTAACTCTTAAAATCAGAATCTCAGCCCATAGACAGTATTGTGTGCTTTTAAGGAGCACTTACTCAGTGGAGTATTCCTCCTCCTGTCCTTTCTGTGACAGTTAGCTTGTGCCGAGAACGAGGCAGGAGTGAGGGGCCTCACCATGTTGTAGGAGGAGGAGGAAAAACCGGATGTGGGCATGTGCCAAAAATAAACCTCTGTGTCCCAGGCTGCTTCCGGCTAGTTAGCTACCCTGCTCCAAACCTAATTAATCTCTCTCTTGGGAGTGTATTTTAAATACCAAGCAATAAAACAGTCTGGAGGTGACATGTTTAATTAAAATGAAGTTATTTAAGCTTATTTACCATCCTCACTGATGCACCTACCGCCCTTTGTTCCTTAGGGACTGGCCTCAATGTCTTTGGATCACTCTCAGCTTTGAAAAGGACAACCAGCCAGGGACAACAGTGCATGCTTCTAATTTCACTTCCTCAGACGCTGAGGTAGAGGACTGTAAGGGGTTTTTTTTGTTTTTGTTTTTGTTTTTTTTGTGTTTTTTTTGAGACAGGGTCTTGCTTTGTGATTCAGGCTGGCCCTGAGCTCAGCCTCCAACTCACATCACAGCAATCCTCCTGCCTCAGCCTCCAACTCACATCACAGCAATCCTGCCTCTGTCTCCCGAGTGCTGGGATTACAGGCGTGAGCCACCACGCCCGGCACTGTGGTATGTGGTACTGGTTGCTGCTGGGCATGAATCTCCATGCCTAGTATTATATTTGGTTACTGGGGATTTAACCCAGGCCCTTGCCCTTGCAAGACAGGCACCAGAACCACTGAGCTAAATCCCCGACCCAATATTTCCATTTCTAAGTATATGCTGAAGTGAAATAAAAACATATATCCACATAAAAATCTGAATAAAAATGTTATCAGCAGCATAGATTTTTTGCAGAAGGGGACCAAGAGAAGGAGAGAAAGGGAAGGAGGAAGAGGAAAAGAAATTAAGTTGTATTTTGTACATCAACGAAGTCCCCATGATGCATATAATCATTATGTACTGGAAATATGTACATTAAAAAAGTAATAAGGTGTAGAAATACCCTACATGCCCATTAACTGATCATGAATGGATAAACATGTGGTTTGTGCATCCAGCATAATATTATTAGGACATAAAGAGGAATAAAGTAGTGGCACATGCTATTACATGGATAAGCCTTGAAAACTTGTTAAATTAATGAAGCCAGTCATATAAGAACACATATTATATGATTCTATTTATATGAAGCATGCATGATAGGCAGATCTTTAAAGCTGGAAAGTAAATTAGTTATTAATTTGGGCTGGGTGGGATGGGGGGGTCGAGAGAAAGCAGATGGTGACTACTAATGGAGACAGAGTTTCTCTTAACATTGAAGAAATGTAAAAATGAGGTGGTTGTAGAGTCCTGTGAATACAGTAAAAACCACTGACTTGTACACTTTAAATGGTTGAATCGTATGGAATATGAATCACATCTCAGAAAAACTGTTTATAAAAAGGCCTGTGCCCAACTAGATTACTGTAATTTGATGATTAAAGAAAAGGTTATCTTCATTTTGAAGCTACATTATAATCTGCTCTTCTCAGTTAACATTAGATCCTGCCCTGTAATTTTTTCTGCCTATGTTTTAGTTTCCCAACTACATTGAA
The DNA here is from genome assembly GCA_004026965.1 of Petromus typicus. Taxonomy (NCBI): domain Eukaryota; kingdom Metazoa; phylum Chordata; class Mammalia; order Rodentia; family Petromuridae; genus Petromus; species Petromus typicus. Next base: position 38,992 of record PVIR01014053.1, on the reverse strand, counting down.
AACTGTCATATGTTTGTATATAGATGCCAGTGTTTATTGGTTTAACTCAGAAGAAGATTTGAATAGTCAAAATAGGGTAATCTAAATGGTGGAAATGACAGGTTATTAACTGTGAGTGCGTCAAACACAACTCACAAGTTACTACAGTGGTTTGATGCGGTGAACTAGAAAAGAAAGAACTCAGGAGTGTCACTGGTGAGTTGGTTTCCCATTGTGCACCTCTTCGGCATTGATGAACTGGGCCAGGGGTACCTTTGTGGCCTACTGCAGAGTGCTTGGAACTTAGTTTGTGTGGTTATGCCTATAGACTAGTTCCTCCTCCATAAAGCCCAAGTATAATAGATCTATTTTTTTATTTTGTTTTTTGAGACACAACCACTCTATATCATTTAAGCTAGTCTTGAACTAGCTATGTAACCTAAGCTTGGCTCAAACTCACAGCAATCCTCCTGCTTCAGCCTTCTAAGTGCTGAGATTATGGCACATGTCACCACACCAAGCCAATCATGTATATGTATAAATTCATGACTTTAACAAATTTTGAAAAATTTTCTATGTGCATAGCATTGGATCCAATGCCTATATAAGTAAATTCAATAAACAATAAATGATGGTGTTCATAAGCTATTAGCTTTCTACATATTAAGTCTGTAGTCCTCTAAATTTAATTTGTGAACAACATTTTTTAATTCCAAAAGCCTATATTTGGCACATGGTTTGTTGAAAGACATCAATAATGCATATATGAAAGTATATATATTGGGTCTGTATTTGCTCCATACTGACTATGTCAACAAGAACTTAAATATATGGAACCCAATAAAATCCCATTTGTGTTTAGCATATTTTCTGGAGAGTACCCATTATCCATCCACAAATTATATTCAGGCATATGTTCCTAACACAAGTGGGCCTTAACAGTATTCTAGGGTCCAAAAAGACTTTCTGTCTTAGAATACTATTCAGAGTATCTATGTAGCAAAATATGAAATTGCTATAAATTTTGACTTTAAAGTACAGTCGAAAGTCATTTGGCTCTCAAGTATCTCAATTTGACCTAATTCTTAGCAAGCAAAAAATGCAAACTCAATGCTACAGGAAAACAAGGTTCTTAAAAGCTCAACTTTGTCTAAATTGCCTTATAGCCTCATTTTCAGGGTTACTCAGTTCCTTGAGGGCCACCCAGGGCCTGCACAAGCTCCCAAAGCTAGAGGTCCCACCTAGGAGTGTGAGACAACAGTAGTACTTAGTAGAAAGTGTTGTCTACTTCCTGGGAATGTCTCTTTGTATCTCCTGCGGGAACCCATAATGCTGGTGACGAAGAATTCAAGAGTTGGAATCCTAGCTCCTCATACTGGTTTTGGTGTGGATACTCTGCTTCCTCTTGCTGCTCTACCAAAGTACCCCATAGCACACATCTGCCATCTTACTGCCCTGGAGGTCTAAGGGAGAGGTTTAAGTCTGGCTAGGGCAAGTGAACCATGTGCCTGTCTCCTGAGCCTGAAGGTTGAAACTTGTCTCCCTACAGACTCAGAGACCCTTAGGGGCTTGAGCACACTTGGCTCCCTTGCATTGAAACCTTGTCAGTGGCTTCCTTGACACCTCCACCCCTTTTGTCTCTCACCCATGGCCTCACCTCCCCCATAGCTCATGCCATGTAGATCCCCTGCTCACAAAATTCACTTATAGGGCAAAACCCTAGGTTAAACCAGTAGACCCTCCCTTCATCCCAGCCTTCACCACATGCTGTGAACATGTACTATATAATGAACTGAAGCTTGAATAAATTAGGAAGTTCCAGAAACTTTCTCCAGGGTCTGTGTCTGACTCTGTGCCTCACACTCTCCAGCTAGAAAGCCTCACGTAGTAATTCACAAAAGCAACAGAGGTCAGAAGTCTGTGATACCTTTTGTTAGTGGAAATTCCAAGTGTCAGTAGAGCAGGTTCTCTGTGGAGGCTGTGTGGGAGAATCTGTGAAATTGCCTATTTTGGGGCTGGGGAGTTAGCTCAGTGGTTCTGGCACCTGTCTTGCAAGCGCAAGGGTCCTGATTCAATCCCTGGGAACCACATACAGCAATACCGAGTGTGGTGATTCTCATCCACCAGCAATCAGTCCCACATCCCACAGTGCCGAGTGTGGTGGCTCGTGCCGGTAATCCCAGCACTCAGGAGGCAGAAGCAGGAGGATTGCTGTGAGTTTGAAGCTGGCCTGGGATACATAGTCAGTTCAGGGCCAGCCTGAACTACAAAGGGAGAACCTGTCTCCAAAAAGAAAGAAAGAAATTGTCTATTTTCTTTATAGAGGTCTCCTGCATTCCTTATTTTGTGGCACCTGCCTCTCTCTTCAAAGCACATAATCTTTCAGCATCTACTTCTTTCTAATAAGGATCCTTGTGATTACATTGGGCCTGCCAGCATAATCCTGGGTAATGTCTCTATCTCAAGAGCCTTAATTGAGATAGGTGTGGTGGCACATGCCTTAATCCCAGCACTCAGCAGACTGAAGCAGAATTGTGAGTTTCACTGCACTCTGGGCTACATAATGAGACTTTGTTTATTAAAAACAAAATCTTAAATTTAACTAAAACCTTCTTATGTAAGGTAACATCTCTTCACAGGCTGCTAGGATTAAGGCATAAATGTTTTTGGTAGCCACCATTTCACCATACAGACAAGCCCAAGAGGAGGGCATCTTGATTTGTGAACACAACTGTCCTCATCCTCATTGCTTTCAAACATCCACAATCACTTGAGCATGGCCTTTGTGTCATTCTCACACAGTACTGAACTTAAATACAGGGACATTCGTTTCACAGATGACAACTCCAAAGCTCTGGGAGGCTTAGTGACTTGCCAGGAATCCCACAGCTGCTAAGCCATTATTTTAAATGCTACTAGGGATTCTATTCGCCCCTTTACGGTCACTATAACCATTTCTGCCTGGGGTAAGGAGCACCTTGTCCTCACTCCCCACCTTTCCCGTGCAGCCTCACGGTAGAGCTTTGGCACAGCCCTGGGGCCTGGGGCTCACTCAGTGACCAACGAGGACTTAGATAGGAGGGCATAGCATCTTGCCTGCTTTTCCTGCTCAGTGTGGACAGTTTGTTCATGCACTAAACACAACAGACAGGCCATCCACTTTATCTTAAGCCAGCAGCTTCCCTGTGTCCATTCAATTGGAGTAGCACAGCTAGGCTGCTCTTGATCACTTAAAACTCAGCTGAGTAACCCTGAGTTACTCTCGCGACTCTCCTTCCAAGTCTGTTCTAAGTGCACAGGAAGGTACAGTCTAGAAATTTCAAATTTAATCACTGTTTTTTTCTCTACCCCAAACAATGTTCTTTGATTCTTTTTCTTGGATCATTAATTATAAGTTATTATAAGCAAAGGTCCTCCTTGATTGCCAAAACGTAAACTGAGGCATAGGATGATTATTTGGTCCAAAAACAGGAAAAATAAACCCAACAATCTGGGAGATCCAGTTACTTCGAGAGACAGAAATGTGCAGACTACATGATCTGTGTTTGAACAGATTAATTTGCCTCAGGACTGTGACAGGCCCCTTGGATTTGCCTGCTTGCTTTATCTGGATTATGCCTAGGAAGCCTCAGAATGGCCCAGAAGCCTGCAGCTCATCCCCCTTCCGAGCCTGGGTACAGAGGCTGCCAAAGAGTGCTGCTCTTACAGCTGAAAGAGACTTGAACATAAAAGGGGTGAAAGAAAGAGATGAAGATATGAATTTTTAGAAAAATTTAATACAGTAAAATATATATTGCTAAGAATAGTGGAATAAGTGTGTTCCACATGAGAAGTATTTTGAGGGAGCTTAATAGCAATGTGTCTTTTACCATAATAAAATATTAAACTTTAATATTCCCTATATATGTTGATCAGTTTGCATTCCTCAACTGCTTATTGCAGTTTTTGGCAAATAAACACATTATCATTTGTCTTCATCCACCTTATTTACCAGATCTGGTATTATGAAAGTTCTGGCTCTTCCTCCAAGTAAAACTGAGGGGTCAATGTTTTTAATCAATTGAAATCACTGAGGAGCCATGACAGTGCAACTAAGACACAAAAGAAGACCGCTCATACCGCTTCAGAAAGTGGCAAGAGCAGTGAGATGAACATGTTCAGGGTGAGAGGGAGGATTTCGAAGAGGATCAATGGCAATGTGTCTTTTACTATAATAAGTTTTTTTTTAATTAAGTATTGATTATATATCAGATGTCCAGGAAGTAGAGGCAGAAAAGCAGAAGCCATTCAAGATGGAGGAGAAACAATAGCCACAAAGTAGAAACAAGTGACAGTTGGGGAAATGGATGAATGAAAAGTGCTACTCCATCAGTGGAACTCAGGTCTGTAGACCAATGGTTACCTGAGCCTTCAAATGTACCCACTAAAGAGGGGATGGATGCTTTGTCCCCACAGCAATGGTGTCAGGAAGCAGAGACTTGGGTGGGTCTGAGGTCCTGGGGGCCCCATAGCATGTTAATGGATTAATGTGGATAACGGAAGCTTCTCTGCTCTCTCTCACCCTCTCTTGCCTTCTCACCCCCAGTCACTGGAAGACAGCGAGGAGACCCTCCCCGGATGCGCAGCCTTGACCTTGCACTTGCCAGCTTCCACAGCTGGGAGTACATTTCCTTTCTTTGTAAGTCACCCAGTCTGTAGTGTTTAGCTACAGCAGTGCAGCATGTACTCAGGCCAGGGGCAGAAAGGAAGGAAGGAAGGAATAGCAAAGAGACCCAAAGATATTTGGAGGAGAAGGAAATGTTCTGTATCATTTTTAAATTTTTATTAATGCATGTTTGCAGTACACAATGATTATATTCATTGTGGCAAGTTGGCCGGTGTATATTACACATCTGAATTTTTTTTTTTTATGTCTCCTTCCACTTCTGCATCTCTAATCTAGTCCTTTTATTTGTTTTAACTCCTAAAGTTGTGGTTTAGGGTGTAGCTCGGTAGTAAAGCACTGCCTGGTACATGTAGGTTCATGGGTTAAATCTCAGGCATGATAACACCAAAGTTTAATGACTTGGCTAAAGTCATAAGTTATTGCATAAAAAACCAGCTAAAATTTCACATTCTCTGTTGCTTTTTTCTTAAGGTTTTCCATGAAAGTGGAAATGAGAAGATTCATGAACAAGTAATCATAAAACTAATTCCCATAGAGCTTGTTTCCTGGCTATGATAGATTAAAATGCAGTCTCACTTGAAGAGGGATTTGAACAAACTGATTGGAACTCTTCTAGTTTGTGTTAAACACTCAAATGCGGGAGAGTTTCTGTATCTCAATTGTGCTGCTGGTTTCATGGATGTTGAAGCTCTAGGACTTGTAATATTGGGGGTGTCATTCGGTGAGAGAGGCCCGGCCAGCGTGAGATGGAAACTTTCATTTTCGGCCCTGAGGAAAAACCAGGAGCCCGTCTATGACCTCGGCACTTCCAGTGCGTGTCATTTATGGTGTGGAAATTATACCACCATGAAGATGATTTACAAAAAGACACAGAAAGAGGCTCTTTGAGGCCCATGACCTAGAGGAGAAGCTTTTCTTTTTTTTCTTCCACTGAGGAAGAGAAGGGGAGGCCGAAGCAGAGGTGGTCAGAGGCCCAACAAGAGTAGGGCAGAGCGAACAGTGAAGCTCGCCATCGGTCCGGATGCGTTTTAGAGATTTCCCCTGTTAGCGTACCCAGCAACCCCGCCAAGTCACTCCTTGTCATGCAGACATTCGGCTCGAGTCCTAGGAGGCCAAAGCCCTGCAGAACGCTGGAGACACACTGTCCCCCGTAAAGCCACCACATGTGCCAGCTCCCCAAGCAGAAATGTGCCAAGTCCAGCCTTCTCTGGCACCTCTCCATTCAGCTGCCTCAGCACTGTTAGTGTTTCTGTTGTCACACAGAGCGCCCGGCTCACTTGGCATAGGACTGGCTGATGTGTTTCCTTTGATTTCTTCTGTGTCCCTTTAATCACAGGCAGGTCCAGAAGCGATGAGCAGGTGCTAGTAAAGCCTTAGTCAGAAAGCTCAGGCAGGGAGGAGAACCTGAAAGATAACGATCTGAGAGCACCTCTGTGATTATCAGCTCTTTTATTAAAACACTTACTTAGACTTCGGCAGACTCAGACGGTATTTTGCAATAACGAAGACGCGGCCATAGCAACCGACTGCAAAGAGAAGCGCAAGCCTCTAGAAATGGCTCAGCGCCCCTGAAGAGATGTCACCATTTCACAGCTCCAAGCTGTCCTTGTGTTTGTTTCCTTTTGGTAGCCACTGGAGATGCACTGTGTTTTCTTTCCACTCCCCAAAACTAGGGAGATTTTGATTTCTCACAGCAGGGTAAATGGGTCCAAGACTGGAATTCTTCAGCTAATTGAAATCATTCTTTTCAGTCACTGCAAATATATTCCTTAGGACATGTTCACTTAGCTTCTACCTAATATCTCCTCCTTTTTATTTTAGCAATAATCTTTATATCCTTCTGAAAAGACTGCAAGCTGTGATGAAAAAGTGGAGCCTCAAAACTTTGCACTGGACACTGGGCTAGTTAAGTGAAAGCCCTTGGCCAGAGGGGCTCGTGTAAGTGCAGAGCTGCTCAGGGTCCCATGTTTCAGTTCCGGTCCCTCCAACTTCCCTACTGCAACCACTTGAGCTTCTCCAAAGGAATAGTGACAAGGAAGTCCTGACAACAGCATGACTGTCTCCTTTAAAGGTAAGCACAGCCCCGCAGTGGCATCTGGAGCTCCGCCCCCCGGGAACAGAGGCGCCTATTGTCTCTCACCACCCATGGAAATGTGTGCCTGCTCCACGAAGGACTGGAAAGCAGTTACTCAAACATTTGAACCTGCATGTGTACACTAGCACTGTTCACAAAAGGTGGAAAATACTTAAATTCCCATCAGTAGGAGCACAGGTAAACAAAATGTGAGCTATCCAGACAGTGGAAGCTTATTTGGCTGTAAAAAGTAGTGTACTAGGAATACATGACTAAAATGACCAATCATGCTAATTATCCTAATTTGAACATTACACATCATATACATATATCAAAATACTATACTATGTGGCCCATAAATATGAGCAATTTTGTGATACTGAGGAGTGAATTCAGAGCCTTCATACTGAATGGCAACCTTAGCTTTTTCTATTTTCTAATATAGGACAGGATCTCAATAAATTACCCAGATGGGACTCAAACTTGTAATCTTCCTGCCTCAGTCTCCCCAAGGCTGGAATTGCATGCCACCAAACCTAGCTAATATATATAGTTCCTATGTCAATTAAAAATTGTTTTAAAGTAATGCACATACATACACACATGCACACACGCATGCACACACACAAAGCTGGGCATGGTGGTATATGCCTATAATCCCATCACTCAGGAGGATGAGGCAGGGGGAATGCTGATCTAAAGGTCAACTTGAACTACAGAGTGAGACCATGTCCCTCAAAAAAGACAAAAACAAAAAAATAGCAGAGTACTGACACATGCTGTAACATGGACAAACCTCAATTATGTTAAGTGAAAGAAGCTAGACACACGAGGACACATATGATATAATTCTCATTGTAGAAAATGTCCAGAATAAACAAATCCATAGAGACAGAAAGTAGATTAGTGGCTTCAACAGCTGGGTTAAGGGGGAATAGGGAAGAGGATAGTGGACAAGATATTTGCTTTTGGGGTAATAAAAGTCTTTCAGGCATAGATAATGGCAATGTATCCTGAGAATGTGCTGATTTGTGCATTTTAAAGTGGCTACTTTTATGCTATGTGAATTTTCCCTGCATTGAAAACAATTTCTGTATTCCTGAAAATACTGAGTGGCTTTTCAGTGTTCTTACCACAAAGAAGCAATCCTGCCAGTTACTTCAAATTATCCATTCCACAATATATGCGTATTTCAAAACAGTATGTTGTGTGTGACTTATGTGTATATTTTAGCAATTTATAGAAAGAAACAAAGACAGAGAAATTTAAAAGTTAAATAAAAAAAGAGTTTTTCTTAATTAAAAAAAAAAAAGTTCTGAAGTCCAAATAAAAAACATACTGGCAGGTAAGTGTGTTCAAGTCCTCTTACTGTTAAGTGAGCCTTCTGTGTCTCAACCAAGGGAGAAAATACATGGCGACATTGTCCCCTTTCACCTTATTTTACATTGAGCATTTTCTATTTCACAATATATAACATACAATGCAATGTTGAGATTGTAACAAAAAAGTAAGGAAACAAATTTTATATATATGGGGGGGGTGGTAGGGTGGGTGGGGCTATGGGAAAAAATGAGAATTAAGTTGTGTCTTATACTGGTACAAATCCCCATTATGGAGTGCAATCATGACGTGTATATTTAATGTACCAGTAAAGATAATTTAAAAAAAAAAAAAAAAGAAAATACATGGCGACAATGCTGTCCTAAGGATGGGTCAAGGGTGGACAAGCAGGGCCAGTTGCGAGAGCTGTTTCATGCAAAGGTCTCCACCCTTGCTAGAGGACAAATATTGACAGCATACCTTGCACCAAGGCACCCCACGCCCTGTCCAACTTGGAGCTCAAGAAGTTAGAAAGGCAAGGCCGAATTAGAAGCTCAAAGGAGCGATAAGCGGATAGTAAATATTTCCAAGAGTGGCGAAATAGAAGAGCTGCGCAGGTGGGACTCCTTGAAAGGTGAAATACAGCAGAGCAGGCCAGAGTCTGAGTGAGAACTGAGGGTAAAGGCGGCTGGCCTCTGCTTGGGTCACCTGATGACTGCAAACTTAATCATTCTATGTAATTTTCTGGTCTTGTTTTGCTTTTCTAAGTGAATCTCGTATAGAGCTGGCATCGAAAATAAATGTGAGATAATGAAAATAAAAATACTCTCCTGGGGCTGGGTAAATGTCTTGAAGTTGAGCCACTGCTTCTCAGGCTGGTGTCCCAGGATGTGGTGATACCCAGATGGCTGGTCCTCACTCCCAGAGCTTTGAACCCAGGAGATCTGGGATGAGGACCTGAGAGTCATCACTAGCAAGTTCGTGGTGAAGACGTTGCCTCATTTCACATGGAGAATGATGGTGATGTTTATCTAATAGCTAGTCTGAGTTGTTACCAAATCTGGATGGTCATTGCACTCTTTTGGAAAGAGTTTAATAAATGATAATGAGGTAGTGATGTAGGGTTCTTCTAGTCTAGAGTAATGATGGCGAACCATTTAGAGCTTTCAATGATACAAACAGCCCACTGCAACATGCGTGTCATAGGCTTGCCACCACTGCTCTAAATCCTTCTGTCTGCTTCAGTGTTTCTGGGTACAGGCCTCGGGCTGGGCTTGTATAGGAGTGGGGTTAGGAAGTGAGGAGAGGAGCCAATGGAATTCTGCTAGGGCTGAAATGAGCAGGAATGAGCTCCAGGCCAGGAAGCAGCGGGCTGTGAGTTTGGCCCTGGGAACCACGACCCAGGCCATCTTAGATAATGTTTGTTAACCACTTGCTGCACTTATTAATAACTATAGAAATGAGACAGGGAGATATAATAGGAAAAGAAAAGTGGCTTTTGCAGAAATGTTTGGGAAAGGCCCAAAGGAACCTCACAAAATTTTCCAGATAGTTTCAGCACTAGTCTGCTACTATTTATTTCTGCATTCTCTTAATTTTTTTTTCCAGAACCAAGTCTAAACAATAATAAGAGCTTTTCAAATAACATTATGGCAGCCAGGCATGGTGGCTCATGCCTGTAATCCCAGGACCCTGGGAGGCTAAGGCAGGAGGATTGCAAATTTGAACCTAGCTGGAACAACTTGGTGAGATCCTATCTCAAAATAAAAAAAATAAAAATGTCTGTGGATGAAGCCCTGGGTTCAGTCCTCAGTATGCTATCTATCTATCTATCTATCAGTCAATCAATCAGTCAGTCAGTCAATCATGACATATAGTCTTAAGGAATGAAAGTAAATGTACCAGTGTTGCTCCACAGGTATCATTTCCTGGGTGTCTGGTAGAAGCATTGTTTGCTGAATATTTACTTGCTAGAATGGAGAGGAGCCTAGTGTCTTATGGCACAGATAGTGACATTCACAGCTGGATTTTCTTAGAGCCATTCCTGCCAATTATTACAATATTTGAGTTTCACTTGCCTGCTTGCTTGACTTTTGATCATCTGGGAAAAGAAAGGCAAAAGGCGAAAAGATCCTATCCTGTCAGGAAAAAAAGTAAAAGGTTATATTCATTGGCAGGCAGCACCTAACATGAGTGTAATGCAGGAAGCTTCTATAATGTATAATTGTACAATTCTCCAGGAGTTTAATTAACTTGGGACAACCCCCTCTTTTCCCTGGACTAAACCTCTCTAATTGCAGTCTATGTTGATGTGATTGGTGTGATTATACAGCTAGTGGCTGGTCACTGGGGGACTTCTCCCTGGCAACTGACATTCTTTTGTAGAAATTCTTTACCAATAGAATTCAAATTCTTGGAGGTCTCGCCCTGATATACTTTACCTCCTCAAAGTACTTAGAATGGCATGGAACACACAGTGTGTTCATACTTTTCCTTTTGTTTTACTCAAGCATGGGAGAACTGGTTTGTTAACTACCCAAAAAATGAGGCATTGAGTACACATTTTCTTTAACTGTTCACAGCAACCATATTCTACGCATCCAAGAGGTCTCCCCGGAGTTCCCTTGTGACTATGTTTTCTTCTAAATACTTTGTTCTACAGCCACAGATACAGCTGCCAGTGTCTCACCAACAGAGTCAACTGGGGGTAATAGAGTCCAGACCCATGATCAGATAATCTGCTTTCACTACTTCATATCCACTGAACTACATCTCCCCATCCCCCCAACTTAACCACTGTTTTAGTCTCTCTTTATATTTGACCTTTTAAAAAGAGACTCCATATATTAATGAAATCATGGGATGCTTATCATGCTGTCTCTGGCATGTTTTACTTAGCAAAATGTCATCCAGGACCATCTATAATATGACAAATGGTAGGCTGTCCTTTTTATACAACAGAGGATGCATAGGATCGAAAGTACAACATGAAGACTACAGTTGATAAAACTATGTTGCATTAGGCAATTAGGGATTTTGTTAATTAAGTAGATTTGTAGCTAATTGTATCACACAAAAAGGAGCTGTGCAAGATGATGTGCATGTTAATTTTCTTTCCTAAATAACTATTTTACTTATATGCATCTCATAATATCCTATTTAAAGCTCAAATATACACAAAGTGAAATTTATTTCAAAGAAGAAGAGGACTGGGGATTTAGCTCAGTGGTTTAGGTGCCTGCCTTGCAAGTGCAACAGCCCCGATTCAATCCCCGGTAACCACATATCACAATGCCGGGCATGGAGGCTCAAAGTCACCAGCAATCAGTACCACAGAGCACAATGCGGGGTGTGGTGGCTCACATCGGTAATCCCAGCATTTGGGAGGCAGAGACAGGAGGATTACTGTGAGTTCAAGGCTTGCTTTGGCTACATAGTTAGCTCATGGCCAGCCTGAACTAACAAAGCGAGACCCTGTCTCAAAAAAAAAAGAAAAAATAAAAAAGAAAAAGGAGAAGGAAGAGGAAGAGCGATAGGAGAAAGAGAAAAAGGAGATGATGATCTGGGTTTGTGTCTGAGCTCTGTGGTATGGGTAACTCCAAGTCAATTAGTGAAACTCTTCCACTATCTTATTCTTGATATGACAAATTATACACAGCCATATCCAGTTTAGCCAGACCTGGTTTCTCTCCTCTGATTGTTATCAACCTAAAAGCCATGGTCAACTGACCAGGTTTTCTCCCTTATTTGCTTTGTTCTCTGTTACCTGCTGGGCACCTAATTAACTTAATTAAATAATGGAAGAACTAGTTAGAAGACAGAAAGGGACAAAGAAGGATTTAGGAGAAATGCAAAAATTAGAATGTTTCTCTTCTACACTTTCTTAGCCTTAGGACATAGGATAGCAAGATTTGTCAAAGCAGGGAGAATGACATTTGTGCAAGCAGGGAGACTTGAAGGAAGCTCAGAATGTGGAAATCCATTTGCCTGGTGGCCAGTTAAGTGTCATGTTACCCATCTTGAACTACACAGAGGAAGACTTGGAGCTGAGCTGTGTTTTCTAGGTAATGACAGCGCCTCAAGAATGAGGAGTTTCTATGTCAGGTACGAGTGGCTTATCACAGGCCTCCGGACCAATGATGGTGAACCTTCTTAGAGCTTCAGTGGTACAGACAGCCTACAGTGGCACATGTGCCAGTGGTTTGTCAGCAATGGACTAGACCCTCTCTCTGCTCCCTCCTGTCACCAGGCCCCATGTGGAAGTCACTATGGGCAACATTCCCTAGTGCCACAGTAGCCATGTCTGCACCCCAGGAGATGCCAGTAGCAACACTATTATGCTCAAGGACATGCTCTCTGGGATTTCATCCAAACTGTAGACAGGCAGCTGGGTAGGGGGGAAAGCATTTTATAAACAAAGCTAAAAGAACAGGATGTTCATTTATAGTGCTGGGAAAAGAACCAAGGTCTCAGAGTTGGATGGAGAAGGATGACAGGCTTCAATTTGCTGAAGAATGATTGTTCAGAGAAAGCGAGAGAGAGAGAGAGGATTTTCAAGTTATTTCTTGGGTCCACTTTGCATGAACAGTAGAATATAATCAGGATGGAGGTATACAAGAAGCCTCACAGTCATTTTAAAGAGCAATGTTTGGTATAAAAACAAATGCTTCACCAGGAGTTTGAGGATGTATGTCTCAGTACAGGAATCACCAAGGCATGCTGGAGACCAAAAGTTTCAATGTCCTTGGGCTGGGAAACTGCTCTGGATCAAAACTCAAACAGTGAGAGGAAGATGAGAAGGTTGAGAAGGTTCCCACAGTGCTCTGAAGAGAAGGTACAAACGAGCCAAGCAGGGCCTCTGACTTAGTAGAGTTGCAGCCTGGCATGGATGCCAGGATGTTTAGAAGACAAGGAAGCTGTCGGGTTGCAGCCCTAGACAGGGGGTCCACCTTAGGTGTTCCCACCCTGCAGAGAGGTGGAGAAGCATACAGTTTTCCAGACCAGGAGTTCCCTTCAGCCAGAAGCACTTCTCTGTAGAAGGCTACTGCTGGAGAAGTATAGCAGCTGGGGGAGGACAGGCCACCAGCCCAATACAGAGGGCCTGGGCAAGGCACCACCAGGATTAATCCAAGACTTTCACTGAAAACACTCATACAAAAACAAAAACAATCCTCCTGAAACCCACTCATCCTTCAGTGAAACAGTCAAGATTGAGTCCCATCTCTCAGCTTTGCCATAGTCCCATCAAGTCCACAGTGGCAGTGCCTACCATTCTGGCAGCCTCTAGAGGCACCTTTTTGTCCCAGCCACACTCCCGGGAGATAAACAAGGTCAGACATCTCTCTGTGTGCTCATTTTCTCAAGGAGGATATAGAGGCTTAAGGTTATACACCCAGAAATAGCACAACTGTGACTAGAACCTTATTTTAAAGGGCATCACCAGCTCTCCTCTTATAGTTCCAAAGAGCTATCTAATAGTTCACCACTTCAAATCCCTTTATGTTTGCTGTGTGCCACATACATGCTCATCAATGACTTGGTTTTGTTCTTTGTCCTTCATAAGCTTTGGCAGTTTGAGCCTCAAATAAGTGTCCCGATCTGAGCAGGGGAAGCACAAAGAATATTTAATTTCCTTGTTATGTATGCTGACCCTGCTGTGGGAGTTTCTGGTTTCTATTTCTGACTTTTGATACCCACTCTTAGTAATAAGAACAAAATGATCTATTTTTATAACATGACTCAGATGTCTCTGGAAACATTTACAATGCTTGGAATGTTTTATTTTAATAATTTCCTGATCTGCATGCAATAAGGCATTTTAATGCAAGAGCTAATATGAAATCCCTCATTGTTGGAGAGTTTGAATTTTGCTTTATACTCTCCTTGCATTTAAATTTAATCAATTGATCCCCAAGCGAGCTGAATGTGCTGTAGCTTCCTCAGCTCGTTGCTTATTTATGCTGCACACTCTGCTTTTCATCTTATCTCCCTCCTCCGTTCGCTTTAGCTTCAAAAACCTTTCTCAAGAGCTAATGGCATCCTGCACTGGCATCTGGATATGCAGACACCAAATTCTGCCATGGAATGTCCATATATTTATTGAGGTCACCTGCATAGGGACATCAAAAAGCTATGGAGTCAGAAGACACGGGTTCGAGACTACAGTCCACCTTGTGCTGACCTTGTGATTTTAGAACAGCAAATAGTATGGACGCATACAGTTGTGCAAGCCCTTTGAATTGGAAACTGCCCTTATTACATAGTTGTAGCCAAATAATTGGAGCTATGTCCAAAGGTTTAGTTCTAAAGTTGGTTACCACTGCTACTTTTGCAAGAAAATACTGAGGGAGTCCTCAGGTGACTGAATGTTGGTGTGCCTCCCAGGCATATACTGAAGCCTTACCCCCAGTATGAAAGTATTTAAAGGTAATTAGGTTCAAGCCAGTTCGTAAGGGTAAGGCATCCATATGGAGATTACTGTTCTTGTAAGAAGAGGAAAAAAACCTCAGAGCTCTTGAAAGTTCTAGAATTCCCTACATGTAAAAGAGGACACAGCAAGATAGCACAAGCAAGGAGAGCACCCTCACCAGCAATCTTCGTCTTGGACTTTCAGCCTTGAGAACTGAGAAATGAAGGTCTGTTTTTAAGCTGCTTAATCTATGGTCTTTTGTTACAATATCCCAAGTTAAATAACACACATGGAATAAAACAATATATTAGTTGCCCTCAAACTTAAATGTATATCAGATCTCCTGGGAAGCTTATTAAGTCCAGGCACAGACTGAAGTATTCCCCCTCCCTGGGCAAAAAACACCAGAGTTTTTGATCCAGTGAATGGAGGATGGACTCCTAGAATCTGTATTTTGACCAAGTTCCAAGGCCATGCTGCTAGTTTGTTGATCACATGGGAATCATTGCTATACAAGAAAGTGTAATGAGATGACCTTTGTAGATTATTACCCTCAGAAGGTAATTTAGTGGTCAAAAATACTTGAAATTTATTATTTGTAAATCAATACCAAAGTGTTAAAAGTCCAGTGGTGGTTAGGTCAGTTAGCTTTGAGTGGCAGGGTTATGAGACAGGTATTTTTTGCATGGGCTTAGCTAACCACAGACCTGGGTTTAATCCCATCTCCAGCTCTTCCTGCTATGTGAGCAAATGAGCTAACCCACAGTGGCCACCACTTCCTGTTTACAAACAAACAGCAAATGGCATGTCCCCTGAGGGGTTATTTTCATTACTAAGGAAACAAGGTAATACTCACATTACATCTCACAAATATCTATGGGCCCTCCTCTGTCCCCTGGAGATGAAATGGTGAAGACTCGGTGCTTTAAATTCACACAACTTTTTCTGTTAAGGGACAAAGACATTTACCCTCTTTTTTGCTTCACTAGTGTTGGACACTATATTTAAAGCAAGCAGTCCACCACTGTTTTTGGTTTTGGCTTTTTTTTTCTTTTTTTTTGAGACACTATCTCATTAAGTTGCCCAGGATGCCCTTGAACTTGCAATTCTCCTGCCTCAGCCTCTGAGCAGCTGGAATTATAGGTGTACATGGCCATACCTGGCTCAAGCATGACTCAGTTGAAAGCAGAGCTGGCATGCTGGAGATCTTTGAAAAGTGCTGTCCAGAAGGAAAACAACGCAGGCCAGTGTAGGCTTTCTCTTCTGCTTTCACCAAGATGCCTTGCTGGAAGAGAAAGAGCAGCTGGAGCTGCTCCCTGTGCATGGTGGAGAGGCCCCAGGACATGGTTTATCAGAGTCCTGTCTTCCTAGGCACTGCCCTTTTTTGCCTTTATCTTTTGATGACGTATTGTATTTACTTTTCCTCCTACCTATGAGCTCCCACAGGCAGGTGTGTTTTACTACCTTTGTGCCAATATCTAACTATCACAAGGAAGGAAGAAAGAGGAAGAGGGAGAGTTGGATCAGCTCTTTAGGAATTAAAAAAAAAAACTATAAAACTCTAAGAGAAAAAAAAGTATTCACTATACTTTAGGAGATCCGTTTTAATTAGGTATTTTAAAATGTGTGTTTCTTAGCATGTCTTGAACTTTTGGAAGAAAATTGTAAAAACATTCAGCATATGCCACTGTAGAGGGAAAGAGACAAAACTTGTGAGTTAGAGGGTCACTAAACGCCTGTGTGGACATGAGTACTATATTGTTTCCCTTTAAGGACCTATTAATGTCTACTTGAACAAGGGAGAAAAGGCAACTTAGGTGATCTATGGAAGAGTCAAATAACTAACAAGATAAGTAGCCTCAGAAATCCATCTTTAAAACTGGCATGTAATTCACATACCATAAAATTCCCTTGTAAAGCACACAATTCAGTGGTTTGTAGTGTGTTCACAAAGTTGTGCAGTGACTACACAGTTCTCATTTCAGAACATTTTCATCACTCCAGACAGAAACCCCAGGCCTGTTAGCAGCCCCACCCTACTCTTTGTTCTCTGTAACGACTCCTGTTAGGACAGTGAAATGGCTGTATGGGATTGTCCAATGGTAGCTACACACTGTGATCCATTTTTCCAACACCAGGGGTGACCCTTAACATAGACCATGTACTTGCAGCAATCGTAATTCACTGGTGTAGGTTCATGGATCGTAACATAGGTACTGCTCCTGGTGGCTGACGTTGATGACAAATAAAGGAGGCTGTGTGAGCCTTAGAGATAGGAGGTACACGGGAACTCTTTAGCTTGCTCTTAATCTTGCTGTGAGTCTAAAACTTCTCAAAAAACTAAAATCGATTTTAAAATAACCTAATGAAGTCTTTGGCACTAATAATATGCATAAGAATTCCTAACAATACTTGCTGATAACCAAGCCATTTTCCCTGTAATTCTTTGGTCTCCTTCCATCTCTGAGGGTAGTGCTTGGTCTACGCTGAGGAATCTAACTCAGAGAGTGTTGGGACCATTCATTTCAGTTCCCGGGGATGAGGAGCTTGCCTGCTGCTCGTTTATCTGGAATGCAGTTTCCTCATCTGATCAAGAAATTGTCTTGGCCACTTCTGAGGTCTCCTTCAGCTTTAACCCTTTATGATCTGGGTGTGGTCCTATAAAGGTCAGTGGATAAGATGTATTTCAAAAATATGACCCACACCCGTCTTCCTCCACTCAAGGTCTATGACACAGCACTGAACCATGTTTTTCAAATCACAAGGCTCTGGTTTCTGACACAATGCAGATTGTTTTTATCGTGTGTTTATTATTTTGTTTTGGTTTATTTAAGAGTCTGTGTGAGCTCTCCAATACCATGTATGTTTGATATAGGAAAAAATTCAAACATTTATAAATAAAAGCAAATAAGAAATAAGAGTAACTACATTTATAATAACTCTTTTTTTGGAGACAGGATCTTACTTTGTAGTTCAGGCTGGCCCTGAGCTCAGCCTCGAACTCACAGCAACTCTCCTGCCTCTGCCTCCCGAATACTGGGATTACAGGTGTGAGCCACCATGTCTGGCATTGTGGTACGTGGTACTCATTGTCATATGTGGTTACCGGAGATTGAACCAGGGCCCTTGCACTTGCAAGGCAGGTGCCAGAACCACTGAGCTAAATCCCAGGCCCTATAACAACTCTTTTATGGTATTGGGAATCAAATTCAGTTCCATTGCACTGAGTTGCATCCCAAGCCCTTTTCTTCTTCTTGTTTTACGAGGCAGAGTCTCACTAAGCTGCTAAATTGTCCTGGCTGAGCTTGAACTTGCAATCATCCTGCCTTAGCCTCCCAGAGTGCTGGGATTATAAGCATGTACCACCATGACTGCTTTTAAAAATAGCCCCTTTAACAGATATATTTGATTGATCTTATGCCAGTTTTGCAGAATAAGTGAGTTTAGGCTTACCTTTCTCCCTGTACAGGTGAGAAAACCGTACCTCAGAGCAGATATGGCTGACACAAACCTGGATCTCACTTTTGCACCCCCATAGCCATGCCAAAAACTGTCGCATTCTGCCTGAGCCATCAGCACTGCGTGGGGAACTTGGACTACTGTATACAACTCAAAATACTAAGAGACGATCAGGCTCCGTCAGAGTTCGGAGTCTGTCATTTCCTCTGCTTGACAGGTCGGTGTGGGAGAGTCTTGCTCATCGCAGCTTGTGGAGGGAGCTTTCGGCTGCAAGCATGGGCTAGCAAAAGGTAGACTGAAGGGCCGTGGCCAGCTGTGGGCAGGCATGCCCCTCAAAACAGTAGATAACAATGGAATATTGACTCACAGCCCACGGCAGATGGCAGCCCTACATTCAAGTGAGGTGCTGGCCAGAGGGGTCACCTCTGCCCTGCGAACGTGGCAAGGTCACTTGCTTTTAAAGTGACAGGTCCTTCATGATATCCTTTCTGAAATGATGACACTTTCCTTTGGTGTCTGAAGCTTTTCATTGCATAGGACTTGGGAGGCCATTATGAGGGAATTTTGGTGACCATGACCTGTAAAATCCCCTTCCACTAAACCTCAGACAGAATGGCTTCTATGTGACCCTGGGAAGAAAGTTCTCCAGTACTCGGAAATCAGCAAAAAGATGGCTGCTTGTCCTTGCCAGTCCCACCAGAGCCCCTGTCTACCGAGTCAGCCGAGCACATTTCATTCCCAGAGAAATGCCACTTTGTTTGCCTGACAGTTTACCATTGATTAGGACTGGGACTGGGACCGTGGAGGCTACTTTGTAGTCTGGTTCAGTTACAAAAGATTTCTGTAAGGTAAAGTTACAAATGATTTCTATTCAGTAAAGATGAATGAATAAACAAATAATTAATTAAATAACCCCAAAGGCTAGGATTTTACCACCCCACGGGATACTAAAGGTTTGTATTTGTCTTTACAATCACATTTTTAACATTCCCCCTGCACCAACTGTATATATATCAGTCTCTCCTACTTGCTTCTTTCCTCATTAATGAATTAAATACATGTCTTTGATACATGCTCACTCTATATTTATATAAAGGTCACGTTTCTAGCTTTGTGAAGCTTGCTTTGGCAGTGTCTTAGTAATTTTTGTAGGGAGAATCAACTGCACTTGAAGGAATTTATCAAAGCGAAGATCACAAAATGCAAAGAGGAGAATCCCACTGGGAAGATACGTGCTGTTTAACTTGATCCTTGCCTTCGGCTATTCATAACCACTGCCTGGGACCCCTTTCTCACAGTGGCTTGGTATTGAACTAGTGAACAAAATCAAAATAATCCAAACAATGCCTGATTTTTTAAAAAAGCCTATGCAAACAAATGGATGAATGTAGAAATTCCAATTTTAGAAGCAAAATAAAATCTGGCAGAGAACATCTTTCTTGCTTTGAAATTCTGTCTCCCTACAGGTACTTGTTTTCTTTTCAAGCCCAGAACCTATTTTCAAGGCCACATGCATTGGATAGAATTTCTGATGCAAAAAAAAAATCAAGCTTCATCAGGCATATTTTATGCTGTCCTCCAGAGCAGGCGTTTCCTCCTCCAGAGGAAAGGCGGCACATTGCAAGGATTCCAAAGCAGGTGCCCTGTCCAACAAATACCAACCGAACAACTTTCAGTGAGCCATTTGCTGCCTCTGGTGCACTCCGGGCGACCTGCCCGAGCTCTGGTTCTAGAAACCCTTTGTGGGTCTAGCAATAAAAGACCACAGTTGTACTTAGGCATTTATCTTAGCCATCTTGGTAATGCAGCTGTCTGGTGAGAGAAAGGATTATTTGTAAAATAAATTATGCTCTGGTCTTCACTGTGTGTGTGTGTGTGTGTGTGTGTGTGTGTGTGTGTGTGTGTGCATACGTGTGTGCGTGCATGCATGTGTGTGTGTGTGTGTTTGTGTGTAAGAGCCCAAACTTGAAGTCCCTCAACTTTCTGAGTGCTGGGATTATAGTTGTGCATCATCATACCTGGTTTTCTGACTTTTGTTTTTTGAGACAGGTTCTTGCTTTGTAGTTCAGGCTGACTGTGAGCTCACTACGTAGCCCAAGTTAGCCTGGAACTCACAGCAATCCTCCTGCCTCTGGATCCCAAGTGCTGGGATTCACCATGCACAGCCTGAGGCTTTTTTTAAAATAATCTTTTTTTTTTAACTTTTCTGATCTAGAATAAAATCATTGTGCTCAGCTTTCCTTTTGTTGATGATATTTTATGTAACAATTACTGGATAGAAGAAGATGATTTTGTGACCTGCTACATATCCCCTGAGATATAGTATGCCTAAGAGGTAGAAATTTAATTTTGAAATGTCTTTTGAACATATTTTTCTTAAAATGGGAGAGTCAATTATATAACAATCTCTGGCATAACTTCTAACTGCTTTTGCAATATCATCCTTTACACAAATGACTCAAGAAAACTAATTATATTTTTTGTTTCTTCCATGCAAAATAGTCACCCAGACCAAAGCGGCCTGGGAAGCAGAGTGGTGAGGGGACCCTTCCTATATTCTCCTAGCAGTTTTTCTGTCTTTTGCCATCCCTGTAGGATGATGGATACTGTCCTTCACCCCCCCAAAAAAAACCCAATTTGCTCCAAATTACTAGTGAAAGCTTCTCAAACCGAATTTGTAACTTCAATAAAATTCATCAAGTTTTCATAAGTGTTAGAGTGAGTTTAATATTCTACTCTCAAAAACCTAGACCACAAGTAAGTTCGCTCCGATATGAAAGGTTTCAGATCTGTTCTCTCTTTGCTTGCTCACACTCCACGTTTCCTGCGATCTCTGCTCTCGCTTGGTAAAGTCCCGCCTCTGTGTAGGTGCACCACATAATCCTGCCACTGGGAAACTCACACACAACCGATTTTTTGTTTTCAACTTTCTAAGATCACTGGCCACGTTCAGAGCTGCATGCTGAATCTCTTCTCCTGAGTCAGCTCATCTCACTGTTGGAACCTCTGCAGGGCCCTGTTTCTATGTTGCTGCTGTTGTGACTCTAACACCTAGCACAGGATCTGCTGCACAATAGCACTCCATATGCATTTGTTGGAATAGAGACCAATCTCTTCCTCAACAGTCACAGATAAAGTAGGAACCACTAACTTGCTTAAAACTAAGGATCTCAAACTGTGGTTAAACTTTGATAGGCCAGGTCTAAACACGTGGTTTAGGGGATTTTCCTGAATCCCTCTGGATATGAAGTGAATGCTCTGCACTTCCCATTTAAGGAAATGTAAATGCTCATACAAAAAGGACCAACCAATTTCAAGACCGACCGATTCCCTAAACTTCACCAATGGGCTTCTATTTTTTGAGCCTTTTAATTTTTTTTACATTTATTTATTCATTTGTATGTGGTCTCTGCATGTGCATGTGTGTATGTATGTGTAGGGGAGGCACTGAACTGGACCCCTACCTCTTTTTAATTTTTATTTGGAGATGAAGTCTTGTTAAATCACCCGGATGAGGCTACTTGAACCTGGGAAGCTTCTGCCTCAGCCGCAGAGAGTGTTGGGATTACAAGGATGTGGAACCATGCCCAGCTTCATCAGAACCTCTTATTTCTCCTGCACCTCAGTGATTGTGTACGAAAGACAGTGCCCAGGGCTGAGGTCCCAGAAAGAGTGTTTCTGAATAGTGAGAATGTGTTGCAACAGAGACTTATGGGTCATTGATAGCCAAGGACCACAAGCGGATTGTATGTGAAAAGCTGGAGTCGGGGAGAAACTTAAAAAGACATTGAGGCAGGGCCGGGGAGTTAGCTCAGTGGTTCCGGCGCCTGTCTCGCAAGCGCAAGGACCCGGGTTCGATTCCCCGGTAACCACATAACAATACTGGGTGTGGAGACCCACACCCAGCAGCAACCAGTACCACATACCACAGTGCCGGGCGTGGTGGCTCACGCCTGTCATCCCAGCACTCGGGAGGCAGAGGCAGGAGGA
>PVIR01014053.1:0-16995 GCA_004026965.1 Petromus typicus | reverse complement strand
TTGAGGCAGAAAAATAGGGAGATAAAACACAGAACAAAAACATTCCTGGAAGTGTGCACTGAGATCAAGACTTTTGGGGTGTCCTTGAGATAAAAGCCCATATTTCTAAAAGGAAATTAGGATCTGAAACTGAGCCAAGACCAAAGCCAAAGTACCTTTCTTCTAGTTTCTGAGAAAAGTAAGTTAACAGTCCTAGACTTTAAGTACTGAGTGGAAAGGAAAGACAATTGTGGCAAAGAAGCAAGTGTAATCAACTTGTCATCCGTTTATGGAGCCCCTACTTTTTTATGGCCAGGCTAGGAGATAAGACATAAAGGAGGATCACATTCTTCATGGAGGCTGTGATCTATTTTGCATGACTGCCTGTCCTGTACTTTCAAAGTCTGGAAAAGAACAACTAGTGCTTCTGACTGAACCAAGCTGTAAAGGAGTAAGACAAGTTGTTTTGTGAAACTCCACGATTCTCTCGTCCAAGGACAGAGGTATTGTCTGGAGCAATTCTGTCCCCAGGAGAAATGGAGCAATGCATGAAGACAATTTTAGTTGTTACAGCAGAGAGAGGAGAGGCTGTAGCATCCGTTGGGTAGAGGCCAGGGTTGCTGCTAAACCTCTTACAGAGCATGGGAGATTCCTATGGCAAAGGACTATCTGGCCTGAGACGTCAAGGTGCTGAGATGGAAGGACCCTGAAATGGAGTAAAAGGCTTTGTGCACATCCAGCAGCTGGCCAGGCTTGTGCACAGCTTCTGGCATAGGCTGACACATTATGGGAATGAGAGACAAATGGAGATGCACATGATCACCCTAGGGCAGGGTCTCCAGAGGACAAAATCCACCCCTCCTCTGTACCCAAGCTGCAAAGAAGCAGTTGCCAGAGTTCTGTGTTTTAGTAATTTCCTCAGAAGGTGAGCCGAGGGATATGAGCGCCTTGAAAATGAGTTGAAGCCAAACAACACCAGGGCTCAGAAGGATAGACCTGGTGCACTAAGAAGACTGTAATGAAGTCATTCTGAGCTAAACAGAAATGATATTTTGCATCATGTCTGTCCCTGCCTCTGCCAGCAGTGTAGCTAACTGATAATGAATGGTGCGTCCTCCGCTTTTATCTCCACCAGGAGTGGACATCAGGACAAAAGGAAGCACCTGGAGTCCTAACTTACAGTCACTTCTCTGTACTTCCGGGTGATCGGCTATGTTTCAGTCGAGTTTATTCTGAGCATTCATCATTGGAAACAGGTAAACATGTGCGTCGATGTGGCATGTGTGTGTTTGTGTGTGTTCAGCTTCTGAGGTGCTGGAGGTGAAGCCCAGAACCCAGCCTAAGAGCTCCACCACTGAGCTTCAATCCCAGCCCTATATATGGTGTTAAATCGTTCATTCTGTTGTATGAATTGGCAATAAAACAGTCATTGTACAGCTTGGCCCTTAGGACAAAGATGACTCTTTCTTGCCTTTTTGCTTTTCAAGTTCTCTCTAGGACATTGTATTTTTATTGTTAGGCCACCCAAGGATGTCCTCTTTCATTCGGGGTATTGGGACATAGCCTTACATTCCTGGGATCACTACCCTCGGGCCAGAGAAGGGCTGGGGAAAGGTCAGGGCACAGGCCATGCAGATGTCAGAGATCTGAGAGCTGATGTAGAGAGTCAGCTGGGTCCCAGCTGCTGCCTTTGCCCCACCCCACCCCCTCATATTTGTACAAAGCCTTTATGTCTCAATGTTCTCATCAAAGGCGCAGCAGAACCCAAGCCAGGCATCCAGAGAGGAGCCCTTCCATGAGGTGCGTCAGGTGTGAGGCCCCCTTCAGCATCCTCCAAGGATGTCCTGGCTCCTGAAGGAGCGGAGCATCGGCGGTGGTTCTGAGTCCGAGCTATCTTTATGGAGTCTAAGGGCTGTTCCAACAGTGATTATGATTCAGATGTTTCTTACTGACCTGCTCCCAATATACACTCTTATGGCAGAAATAAATTAATTTTATGGGGCCAGAAAAGATATTCTGGCTCATAAACTTACTCTGCCTATGCAGTCTGTCTTACCAACAATTAGACAATGCTTTATAGTCGCATTAAAGAAAAAGAATCTAAAGCCTGAAAGCCTATGTGTGTTGTTTCAAGTTAATACTGCTAAGAGGATATTAATTTTGTAACTTTGGAAAGATTTTCTATAGCTAAGGCTGTGCGGGTTTAAAGGACTGAATTATGAGTATAGGGATTACAGCCTGGTGCAGAAAGGAAGACGCAAATGGAAAGTAAATTTATATCCTCCAACAGCAAAGTAGGCTCTCTATGCATGCTCAAAACCACACACGCGTCACTGAGGATGCTTGTCACATAGAACAGTTCTACATCCAAAAGTTTCTGGGCCATTGCTGGGATCCTTTCATGAAAAACACCAACCCCATTCTTGTAATTCTACAGAGCTAAAAGGCTTTTTGATAGACCCTTATCAGCATCACTGCTACCAGAATAAAAGCAGACGATTTAGAAGGTTTCAGTGACATGCGTCGGAAAATAATCATTTGCACAAAATTGCCACTTCCGCTTCCCAACTCTTGCTATGAATATGATCGGTCTTTGGAGCCAAAATAAATAAACCTAAAATGAAGGTCCACTAAAGGAATTTAAACAAAGAGGAAAACAACTACTTCAAGTTGTCACCGGGAGCTGATGGTTTCACATTCACAGATTACACAGCCCTAGGAAATGAGACCAGATCATATACCAAAGAGAAACATGAGAACCTTTTCAGAACACCTAGAATGGACCCCAGAACTCAGCTTTGGTTTCCTTTAAGGCTGTCATCATAACCACAGGAAATCTGGGAGTCTGTTCTGTGTCTGAAGCTGTACATTATACCTCTGGAGAAGCCTGGATTTGGCTGTGCTCACATTACTTTAATATGGAGATCACCAAATGATCCATAAGCCAGGTCCCGCCTGCTGTGTGCGTCAGTGCAGCCTGCAAGCTCAGAGTGGTTTTTACATTTGGAAATGATAAAACAATTGGAAAGCAGAAGAGTGTTTCATGACACATAGGAACAAACTGAAATTCTGATAACAATGACCATGAGTAAAGTCTGTTTGTAATACAGTAAGAGCCATTTGTTTCCACGTCTGGGGCGGCTTCTGGATTCAAAGGGCAGAGTCGTAGTCGTGACCTAGTGTGTAAGGCTGAAAATATTCACTATCTGGCTCTTTATGGACAAAATTTGCCAACCCCTGTTCTGACATGCAAACTCAAAGTGTAAAAACAAGATGGGGCAAAGAGGGAAGAATACACTATTTATGTGCTGTCTTCATAAGTGGGGTCTGAGCCTTTCTCCTGCACTTCTGTATCTGCCACTTTCATGGATCTTGGCCACATGGAGACACAGAACAGCCTGGCTACTCTTCTGGCCTTGTGATCTGGACAAAGCTCAGGTGTGGTTTGAAAATTGATAGGTAGACTGAATTAGTCCTTAGTTTAGCTTATGTTGGTTACCTAGGTTACACAGCAAATCAGAACTAGTCAAAATAGCCATGTACATAAAAAACAAATGCGTAGAGAGGCAGCAATCATCTTTCAGAAGAAAGAAAAATGTTCTACTCCTTGGAATCCACCAATGCTAATGAGTTTCCCAGGGCTAAGCCAAGGGAAGGAGTGAACGGACTTTTGTGGGTTCCAGCAGGACCTCCATTCAGCCAACAGAATAGAAACTTTTATTGTTTGTAGGCCTTGGCAAAATTGAAGGTTGCCCCTCGGCACTAGTACTTTGAAATTCAATGGGCATTTTGGTAATATACTCCCAGTGTAACTTCACAGTGGTGAGAGAACAATAACTCTGTGGTTATCCACAGGACATGTTTTGTGAGTTTCTCTGCACACCTTTCCTCCCTTGAATTATGATGAAAATTAATGTCAGGGCATCAGAAATTGCAGAAGTTGATGCATTCAGCTAGAGACCTTGCCATTCTGAGTGGGCCCTTGAACTAGCAGAGCTAGTACCGTTTTGGAGCTTGTTAAAAATATAGAATCTCAGGCCCCTCACACTTGCTGGATCAGAATCTGCATTTTAGCAAGACTTCCAGATTGTCTGAATTTGTATAAATTTTTGCAAAACACCGGTCCAGGAACATGAATAAGATTTAGGGGTCTTGGATATACAGTATTGGACTCAATTGTGCTAATTCACTAGTGTCAAGGGGCAAATTTGCTACCAACTTGTTCTGGTGTATCTTTTCTCTGTTACATTCACTGTTTTAATGCAGGCTTCTGTAAAAAGAAAATACCATAGAATGGGCAGTACAAGCAGCAAACATTTGTGTCTCATAGTTCGGGAAGGTGAAAGTCTAAAAATGGAGTGTCAGACTGTTGGGTGCTATTGAGGGCCCTCTTCTGAGTTATAAAGGGCTGACTTCTCCTTGTCTAGTCATTGGCATATAAAGAAAGGAAGCAAAAGAGAGCCACATTTGTCATTGCATTTCTCCCCACAGTCCATACCTGCTACATCATCACACTGCAGATTAGGATTTCAGCATGAGTTTAGGGGAAACCCTTTGCAGTGTTTCCCTACTTTTAATGCAATATTCTCAAGATCACATGTGCTAATGACCTTGAGAAAGTACCAAATGTCTCATGGTTATGAGATATTATGTATGGTAATGGCTAACATCTGTAGGATCTTAAGCACCAACCTTGTTCTGTACCAACTGTATTACTCACACTTTTTTTTCAGTACCAAGAGTCGAACTCAACACCTTGTGCTTGCCAATCAGGTATGGTACCACTGAGCTATATGCCTGGCCCTTGTACCAACTCTAGAGAGGGAGCTCCCCTTTCACTTTCACGAACAGTCTTATCATATACATGAAGAAAATGAGCCAGAGAACAAATGAGTACATCTCCCAAGGTTACATCTCTACTTAGCTGCAAAAGAGGAATTTTTGTTCTAAAGACATGTTCTTGCCCTTGGGTTGGTTCTGTTGCCTTTAAAGCACAATATTGAGATGTGGCAACAAATGAAATTGTTAGCACTGGTGGGTTTAATAACCACTGCACACTCAAATCAGAACCATGATACTTTGAATTCACTTTTTGAAAATGTACAAAAGAGAATAGAAAGAAAGAGAAGTTCACTGGAGAAGAATGCACAATTATCTGAGCGCATGCAGACCGAATTGAATGTATGATCAAAGATGGAAGCCAATTGGCTTCCACAGCCATTTTGCCTCTTGTAGTTAAATGTGAACCAATTATTGGAGCCCTCGAGAGGTAATGAGATATCACTTCTTATCTTCAGAGACTCATTCTATTTATTTCTCAAACACAGTGGAGGGCTAGGAGTCTAATTCAGTGGTAGAATGCTGGTATGCAGAAGGTCTCAGGTTCCACCTCAGCACAACCAGAAAAAAAACAAAAACCAAAACTGAAGTCACAGCTGAAGGAGGAACAAGTCTAAAGAACAGAAATTTACAGAGCTGCCTGTTGTCGTCCAGTTCAGTTTCAAAGTGACAGAGACATAGAGACTCTTTTACATTTTGCAGGATCTACTCTGACCCCTTTGGCAGTAGGATTTTAAAACTTCCACATCCTTTTAAACAAATGTTCTCACATTTGGAGACTTCTTGAAAATCCTCATATTTCTTGGCTTTGAGCTAATGTTTATATCTTGCTTAGTTTGTGCTAGGAACTGTTCTAAGAGCTGTTCAAATAAATATTAACCCTCCCCAAAAATCTTTTTGGTAGGTGAAGTTATTATTTTTCTAGATTATGATTTTGATTAATTTGATTATCATTTAGCTAAGGAGGCACAAAGAGGTGAAGTCACTTCCCTCAAGTCACACAGATGGTATGTGACAGAAGTGGATTTCACATTGAAGCAGTTGGTTCCATATTCGATCCTCTTAAGTCTTACTTTAGAGAGCCTGCTAATAAACTTACCTCATATGATTTTTTTAAATGTAGTTTTAAAGAAGTTTTAACAGCATATGTTTAAAGTGGTATCTGGAAGCTGCATTGCAAAAGTCTTCGTGATTCCTTCTAAAATAGATAAATAAATCGAGGCTATTTTGATTGTTCAGGAGAACCCATGTGATTAAAGGCCATAGAAGAGAAGTTATTCTACCCACATTTTAAATCCAATGCTTCTCAATTTTCCAGGCCCTCATAAGCCCATGGAATATTAAAATTATTATAAGTCAAAAATACATTGAGTGCTCTTAGCCTACCCAGCATCAGAGTGGAGCGACAGTGATGCCAGCGTCGGGACAGGAAATCCATCACATTCTAGTCTACTGGGAGAAAGTCCCAATGTGAAATCAAAAGTCCGGTTTCTACTGTATTGAATGTTTATCCCTTTCTCACCATTGTAAACTTGAAAACCCTACACTGAACTGTCAAATTCAGGGATTGTTTATATTGATGGAGTTGCAGGGAGAGACAGTGGGGGCCAAGGATTCTGCACCCCAGGACACATTTGGCCACTTCTGGAGGTGCTTCTGGCTTCGCTGGTTTGAGGAGGTAGGCGTTGCTTCTGGCATCTAGTGGAGAGAGGTCAGGGCTGCTGTTAACATCCTGTCCTGCACACAGTGGTCCCAGCAGGGTTTCCCCAAAAGACAAAAAAGCTGACGGCGAGAAACTCATGCACAGATCATGATCTAGAGGGGGTGACAGATAAGGGGAGAAGTGGAAGGCCCTGCAGAGTGTGAGGAAATGCAGATGGCACAGGGTTCTTGAAGGTACGGAGGGATAGGTGCAAACTCAGCCTTCACAACGGGGTGGAGCTCCGTCCTCCACTGAAGTAACAAGTTCAGCAGCTATCTGAGACCATAGGACAGAGGAAAGAGCAGCCCAGGGCCTGAGTTCTGTCTTCCTTGGCTGTTAACTCCCAGACATCTTGTTTAGAGGGGCCTTGCAAGACTACTGGCCTTTATCTCCTCCTGCAAGACTTTCTTTAGAGAGTGATGGAAAAACCAGTGTCAATCTGAACAGAACTGTGCAGAAGGTAGAAAGCCTCAGAGATGCGTGATCAAAACTAAATGAAGCTGTAAACAACACATGTAGTCCTAGTTTAGGACACAAAGTACCCGACTGCAGAGAGTGGCGAAGCGATGTAACAGCTCTGACCCAGCCAGAGCCATTAGGAGCTCTACGGGAGAAAATATAGCATCAAGGTAAGTTGCTAAATAACAGCAATTTTCCAGTCAGGGCTCTAAAAGCAAATGGATGAAAAGCTTACTAAACACTCTGCTGCTAAATGCTCTGCATTAGTCAGTTTGTTTTTCAGGTTTGGAAGGGAAAAGGTTTAGCCAAGAAGACTTTTAGAGTCTAAGCTCTAAATGGAATCCGGACAGGCACGTGGCTAGCTCACTTGAGTGCCACGTGATGTTCTATGCAACAGTTGTCATAAACATGGTATTCTCTTTAGCAGAAGTTTTAAATTTTCAGGTGGAAGTCTAGGGGTCTCCAAGTTTTCTCAAAATCATTCTATTTTGCAGAAGTCAAGACAAGGTAATTTTCTATGTAATTTTCTGTCTTTCCTAAACAAAGGTGATCTTTAGGAACTTCCTGCACAAAGTTTAGTGTCAAAGCCAGAAAAGCACTAAAGTGTAGAAAGCAGAAGTCTGAAATGTCAGTGAAACTTTGGGCTCCCTTGTGTTCATTGCTTCTTTGACAGTTGAGAGGGAAGAGTTTGGCAGGTGTGTCCTACCCAAATGTCACCCTGGACAGTGAGTAATGGGACTCCACCAAAAACTCTTAACATGATCATGTGGCATTTAGCAATGTTTTGACAACAGCACTGTGAGGACCTTATAAGCGACAAAGGAACAGAAGGTGCAGTACTGTGCTGACTCCACCTCCTGCACCCACCAGCCAGTCAGTTGAATTGAAACTTGCATTTATCAGGCATTACAAGTGCTCCTGCGACTTGGTGAGCCGAGCACGATTATCGAGAATAGTATTTCCTCCTCCTAGCATACATGTGTCTGTGAAGATCAGTGCTCATTGTTACTAAACAGACATGAAATATTTCTTAGTTAATTTCTATGGAGCCTAAGATAATCCGTTTTTGTTCAATGCAGCCCCGGCAAGCTAAGGGTTAGACATCCATGGTGCAGAGGTTGGAAAAGAAAAGCTGTTATCATCCCTTTTTCAGTTGCCCCTGCTGCTGGGTGTTGAGGTCAATGTTTACTCTCAGGCTGCACACACAAAGTGGCTTGTGTAAATAGACTGCTGGTGAATGAGCTTCATAGTGAAGCATTATTGATGCTCGGAAAATAACTTCTTCATAGGCAAGAAATATGTTGCCACTATGAGTTGCAGAGTCTTTCTGCTTAGCACTGAGTCCCTCAGAGAAAAATGCTGAACTACTAAGCTCCACCAGTTCCTCACATGTAACATTCAGAAAATGCTTTCATAAGAAAAATAAGTACAGGTTAAAAAATAAGTACAAGTTTGCATCATGAAAAATCCAATATCTATTCTGACTCCATGTAGGGGAAGTTCATTTCCAAGTAGGAGTGAAAGGTATATATAAAAGAGACCTTCCACTACTAGTGAAATCTGGAAGATCTCAGACACTCTAGGAGAAAGACAACACAGAGACTGAGCAACTAAACCCCTTGGAGATCCTGTATTGAGCTAGGAATGAGCTGTCTCAGGCTAGGAAAGGTCAAGACCACAAAATTCCCCATGTTCCTCAGCTTCTAGTTCTAGGCTTCACTGAATAACTAAACAGAAGAGCTCAGGACACGCCCACACCCCTCTAAGCACTTTGCACCTGTTCTTAACTGTCTAAGACTCCTCAGTAGATTCTTTCTCCGCCTTCCTCCTGAGGACTACCGGTTCTTCTTAAACTCAGTTGCACTTAATTTGTAAGAGACCCTCAGATAATTCCTCACTTTCTCTGAGCCATATAGTCCCATCTTCTTGACTTCAGGAACAATGGAAAGAGAGTGAGGGTGTTACCATCAGATTACATGCTCTGTTTTCATCCCTGTATTTCAGACCAGGAAAAAGTCCTGATTCCTAAAGGAGATAGGGCTCTATCTGGAGCAGCAAATCTAGCCGCAAAAAGTTCTGGGCCAAAATTTTGAAATCACAGGTTTTCTTTGAAGGTTCATCTGCTACCTGATCCCAATTATACCCTTAATGAAAGGCCACTGAAAGTATACCCTCCCACCTCATTTTAGATCAGCTACCAAAGACTGCTAACTAGACCCTTCAATAAGCAGATTAAAGATTTTCATAGCCATCCATTAAACTCAATAGAATATGGTTCCTAAGGACAAAGTTTCAGCTGCATCTTGGTTCCTATCCTCAGCACCTTGAACATGACTGGCATTTGGTTGTGAGTGTAGGATATTTGTTGATTGAATGACTGGTCAAAGAATATATTGCAAATTATTTTAACAATAAGTGATAGAACTACTAGTACATGCTAAGAAGCAGAATAGACAATATGCACCTTTCAAAAATGAAACAGGCTTGTCACATCTCTGATGAAATTCTAGTTAGTGAGAGTAGAAAAGACACCTTTACAAATGGCTTTAGACAAGGAAACCTTGGATATCGCAGCGCAGGAGACTAGAGGAGAAATCATAGCAGAGCAGGGCAGTGCAGATGGGATGAGTGCTCTTAGGTCAAATCAGAAAGAGATCATCCCTTCTCAGCAGATGGGGACTTCCTGTATGTTATTTAAAAATACTCCATTTGAAGTCACATTTTCCAAAGTCATTATTATTTGTACAAATGATATAACCTTTTAAAAGTTATCCAATAGATATCGATATTTTAACTACTGTTTTCCTTGTCAGAGCTTCAAAAACAAGGTATATTTTATCCCACTAAATACCTCCTATTGAAACAAAATGGGACAGACAAGTTCCAACAAAAATATCTACCCTGTCTAGCCTTCTATCTAAGGACAAACAGCAGGAGCGGTGAAAGCATAATTTTCCTCTTCTTGAAGAAAGGAAATTGTTCCGGTTCACTAAGTGACTAATGGGTACTCTCCCTATCACCTTACTGAGCTGAAGTTAACCAAAATGTGCAGTTCACTAAAAGGAAGACTGGCTGCTGCAGGCTATCTACCTAACCATGTGATCCCCTAGGCTCCTAGGAGCAGTTAGCTCAACTGTGGGCTTCGAAACAGATTCCACTTCCTTCCTGGTTGCTGTTTTGCTTTAACTTCCAATTACAGCTCAGTTTAAACAATCGAAGAGGTTGAAAATAGTGTTGAGGACATGTTCTTAGGAATTACCCAGCAGTAAAAAGACAAAACTTAGCCAGGTGCAGTGGTACATTCCTATATTCCAAGCACCTGCCTTGTTGATGCTGGAAGATTACAAGTTTGAGCCCAGCTCAGGCAATTTAGCAATTTAGTGAGAACCTGTCTCAAATTTAAAATAAATAAGTAAATAAAGAGTTAAAGGGGTCAGGGATTTAGCTCAGTGGTTCTGGCGCCTGTCTTGCAAGCAGAAGGACCTGGGTTCAATCCCTGGTAACCATATACCATACTGGGTGTGGAGACTCACACCCAGCAGCAACCAGTACCACATACCACAGTGCTGCGCGTGGTGGCTCACGCCTGTAATCCCAGCATTCGGGAGGCAGAGGCAGGAGGATTGCTGTGATGTGAGTTGGAGGCTGAGCTCAGGGCCAGCCTGAACTACAAAGCGAGACCCTGTCTCAAAAAAATGAGAAGGTTCTGAGTTCAATTCCCAGTACCATCACCAAATAAAGAAAAAAGAAAAAAGAGCTGGGGGTGGAATTTAATGTAAGGATTCCCCATAAATCCTTGTGACCGGATTTGGCTGAGAAGTGATTAAGATTACTCATAATCACATGTCACCTCTTTTAGGTGGATCCAAACTGAACTTATGGAACACTGGCTTAGCCAGTTCTCACCATGTCATATAGAATTTTTTTTCTAAATAAAACTGAATTCCTTTTCATATAATTGCAATATAATGTTTGTTATAGACACTTTGCAAAATATAAACAAGCATACATGAGAAAAAATGAGGTACAAATTAAAAACCTACAATAACCTCTGCTAATTTCTCCCCTACTCCTGCTTAAGTTTTGACTGTAATGGGACTGAGCTTAACTGACAGTAGCCAGACAAACTGGAGAAAAAGTAAATAGATTTATTTGTATACATGACAATATCACAGGGAACTGAGTATCTGATGACCCAGTAATATTAGCAACTTGTATATCTTTCTTCAAAGGGAAGAGGGAAAGGGGAAGTGAGCAATGGAGAGGCACTATGGGTGATTTTAGTGAAGATCTGTTGGTCCCAAGAACAGAAAGTAGCCTAGGACAGAGGGTTCTGGGTTCTAGGAGTCATGTTTGGTTGTCAAACTCTTCCCTGTGTTAGAAGCTTAATCTTCCTTGGGTAATACAATTATAACATTTCTGTAAGAAATTTGAAGACAGTTTTCTTTCTTGCTGGGTATGGTCTATAAGTACAGAGGGAAAGTTCAGTGAAAAGTCTTTCTCTGTGGTATGGAAGGGGGTCAAAGTGACTGCATTAATTAGACTTCCAGCTGTTGTGACAAAATACCCAACACTCATACTCAAAAGAAGAGAGTTATTTTGGCTCATGGTTCAGAGAATTAGGTCCATGATTAGTTGGATTCAAGGCAGAAATGGCATACCAGAGGAGTCTATTGGGAAAAAAAAAGATGCTTGACTCACGACCACCAGGAAGCAGAGAGAGAAAGGAGGAGCTGGGGGCAAGAATCCATGCTTCCAAGTCACCCTTTTACTGACCTACTTCAGCCAGGCTCTACCTTTTAATAGGACATTCACCTATGAATTCACCAATGGATGAATCCACTGACGAGTATAGCCTCCATGATTCAATCCCCGTTCCACCCACATGAGGATTTGGGGGACATTTTAGATCTAAATCTTAACAGTGCCTTTAGTTGTGAGGCAGCCTCTTAGCCTTTCCTATTTCCTTTAGTTCAAAGTGCTGACTCAGTATGTTGAAATACCATACTTGGGGTACTATTTTCCAAGGTCCAATATTTCCAATGCTATTTCTAAGCTATAGTTATTTCTGCTTAAGCAATTGGGACCATTTTCTATATACAGCTCCTTAACCTTTTCTTTCTTTATTTCATGATACTCCTACATTTCTCTTTAAAGACCATTGGGATAATTTAATGACATATGCAGAAAGGAAATAGGAAACTTACTACAGAAACAAGCTGTGTGTTGGTGAGCAGAATTCAAAGGTGACCATTGCCTTGCTTCTCTGAGGTCCCCATGAGAGCCTAGACCTCAGGGCACGTGGATGGGTTTGTATCAGAGAAGTTTCAGTCACAATCTCTTACCGAACAAGCTTCAGACCGTCTTGCCCTGGCTTCCTGATCTGAGTTGCTTCATAGAAGCGCTTGGTCACAGTCTTCTCCCAAACTTTCACAGTTATTCAGAGTCAAACTGTCCCAGCTGCATCAAGGTAAGTACTTGGGCCAATGGATGAAGAAACAGCTGGTATCATTACAAAGTTTGAAACTGTCCACAAGGCCATGTGCTGATATTTTCTGAAGTGCTTATGATACCAGAAAATTTAATTTTCAAGATCTTGCTGTTCTTTGTTCTGGTCTTATAGTTAAGAATTAATGGAAAACATGATGTAATAACTGAAACTGTTCAATATACCCATGCATAAGCAGATCCCTTTTTATGTCTTATAACTCAAAATGAATTATCAAAATTTATTAATGGCTATAAATGCTTAGCTCACCAAGGGCTTCAAATGGCCTGGAAGTTACCCCATTCATCTCCTTTTGCCAGTTAGATATGTATTGAACATTATCTTACTGAGTGTGGATTTGAAGCCATTTTTTAAAAAAATCTAGTTTTTTTGCCCTCTATACAACTGAGCCATTTCAAGAAAGATGATGTGACATATAATGATTTTATTAAGGTGAAAGGAATTATTCCTCAATTCTCTGAAGGATTTGTAATGGAGTCTGTTAAAACAAGTTGACAATAGATTGATTAACAGAAAAGACATGGATGTGTATTACATGCAGAGGAGCATCTCAGGAAAGTGACCAGCCAATAATCCAGTGAGAGTGGGAGTTCTATGTGGTGTGACCAAAATATACAATGAATATTTAAATTTTAAAAATTTATTATGGCAAAAGACACACTACTTATCATTCCTGCCAGTTTCTGAAGTGGTTCTGAAAGTCATCTTTCATGAGTGTCTTTATGAAGTATGATAAAAAATATAGTGAATGCTGCTGCTGAGTGCCATCCAATGAAAGGCAAGCTTGTAAAATTATTATGGTGTGCCCTCATCTACTTTACTCACTGAATCTGGCACCATGCAACTTCTGGCTCTTCTGCAAAGTCAAAATACCATGTCAGGGAAACAGTTCAAGATACAGAGGTAGCCATGGCAGTGCAGCTAAAGACACTCATGAAAGAAGACTTCCAGAATTGCTTCAGAAGGTAGAATGAATGGCAAGATGAGAGTGTTGATCTAGAAGAGGTATTTTGAAGGGGATTAATGGAATGGTGTCTTTTAATGTAATACAGGGGTTTTTTTTTGAGACAGGGTCTCACTTTTGTAGTTCAGGCTGGCCTTGAGCTCACTATGTAGCCCAGGTGAGCCTCAAACTCACAGCAATCCTCCTGTGTCTGCCTCCTGAGTGCTAGGATTACAGGTGTGAGCCACCATGCCTGGCATTGTGGTGTGTGGCACTGATTGCTGGTGGGCATGAGTTACCATGCCTGGCATTGTTATATGTAGTTACCTGAGATCGAACTCAGGACCTTGTGCTTGCAAGGCAGGCTCTGGAACCACTGAGCTAAATCCCCAGCCTGTGTAATACAGTTTTTAAATTTAATCATTTACCTTTTTGATCACACTATCTATATACTCTCTTCATAGGAGAGAAAGAAGAGGGAGTATAAGTAATTTAGAGAATGACTAGGTGATTTTTAGGGACGATGAATGCATCCAAAAAAACAGATGAGAGCTTGGAATAGAGTTTGCCTGGGCTTTGGGTGGAAAGAACTGTAATCTTCTTTTTGGTGAGTGAATTCGCTAGAAGATTCAGCCTTTGGGTAGATTAAAAGCTTAGAGAAAGCCTACTGCACTTTAAAAGGGGAAAAGGAACGAGAGACTGGACAGGATGGTTGAGGGAGGCCTTGGTTGTTCTTTAGTTCAAAGCACTCAATGTACAGAAGTGCCGTACTGTGGAATATCACTTTCTGAGCCCCAGATTTTACCATAAAAAGATATTTTATCAAAGGATGACTTTGTCGAAGAGAAGTAGATAAAGAACCCAGTTGCAAGGTCCTGGAAGTAGGTCACTGACACATTATTGCAAAGTAATAGAATTAACCCAATTGAGTGCCTACCATGTTCCAAGCAGGCTTCCAAGTTTTAACTCGTTTAACCTTCACAGTGCTCTAAGATGGATCTTATTGCATCCAATTTAAAGACTATGAAACTGAGGCACAGAGAGGCTAAGTAACTTAACCATGGTAACAAGTAGAAAAAGGCAGAGTCTGGATACAAGACCAAATCATTCACGTCTTTCATCTACTTTGAACCCTTCTGTTATAGGTGGTTGCTTACAGTTTCCTGGGTCATAAAAGATCTTGAAGTGGTCTCTGCATTATTCAGTCAGCAAGCATTCAGGAAACCACTCCTAAATCCAGGAATCTACCAGATCCTGGGAACCTAATGATCAAAAGTCCTTAGAGAATCCTTCCCAAATCTGTTATATTTCACATTATTACCAAACACATCCTTCATCTTTGTCTCTACAAAAGCAAGTTCTTCTGCTATTGACATTCATTGTCTAATCACACCACAGCTAATGTGCTTTATCAGGAATCCCCAGGTCAGAAGCATTAGACAGGAGCATCCTTCCCTAGGGTTCTGCTCATCCCTGCTTGGAGCAAGGACCAAGGCAGCAATGGCTGCCTCCTCCACCCAGCTGTTCAGTGTTTTTTTTTTTTTTTTTTTTTTTTCCTTCAGGTTGTTTTGAAGAAGAAAAGGTTGGAGAAGAGTGAACTTGGTAAGATTTCTTTAAACACATCATAATTGAGCAATTGCTAAAGCTCGTTAGAAGCCAGCTGATGGGGTAGATAAAGAGGCTCTGATCAGCTTTTTGGCCAATTGTGATGATCTGTTCTTATCTTAGGAAATTCCCAGCCCCTTTTCTTATCCTGGAAAGGGCAAGGTTTAGGCTTATCAGAAACTCACTTATTTTTCCTTGAGCTCTTGAAGCCAGATCTCTCCAGCAATCAAAACATGATGGAAAAGCTTAGCAGGCTATTGCAAAAGTATTCAGTATTCATTAAAGTTCATCTCTTGCAACTACATGTTATTCTTGATTATAACTGGATCATGTCCAGAGTACAAGGCAATGCTAGATTCTGAAGGTGTGAGCACTGAAACCCACAGCTTTTGCTTAGAGCTGAAGGAATGTATTTGCTATTTATTTGTCCTTATTTGGGCTCCGTTTCCTGTGATGACTGTTATGGGTTCTTTTCTCAGACCATCACACAGTAAATTCATTTGTGGAAACTGTCTGGCTCTGGTCTCAGTCTGTGTTTTTAAATAAATTTGAGTTATTCTATTATTACCCTTCTATTTAGCAGCCTCTCACATGTGGAATGTTTCCACTTCGACTGGCAGACATATTTTTTTAATTCATGATTTAGAATTTGCTTTAGAATTTATTTTTTAAGGGTGAGAATGGGTAGAGAAAAACAATAGCAATACTTTTATTTATTTATTTATTTATTTTTGTTTGTTTGTTTTTGGAGACAGGGTCTTACCAAGTAGTTCAGGGTGCCATTGACCTCACTGTGTAGCTCAGGCTGGCCTCAAACTCATGGTTCTTATCCTGTCTCGGCCTTCCTGGTGCTGGGATTAGAAACTTGCATCAACAATGTCCAACAAAATTCTTTATAGGGCAATCAACATAATTTGTAAGGTCTAATGCGAAGGAAAAACATGTAGTCTCCTTCAAAAGTTATTAAGATTTTCATTCAGGTGTAGTGGCACTCATCTGTAATCCCAGCTATGCAGAGGCTGAGGCAGGAGGACTGCAAGTTAGAAGCTGATAGATTCCTCTCTGTAATTCTGGAATGGTCACCTCCTTCCCATAATTCCCTGCTCTCTGCAAAAACATGGCCTCCCTCTCCCTTTTTCCCACCAGAGTAAGCCCTTCTCCTTCCCATAATGCACTCTTCTCCACCAAAAATCAACCTATAGTCTGCCTCAGTACCTAGAGACTGCTGACCACTTCCTTTCCCTATCATGTGTCAGTCTACTTCACCTCTTGTCAGCTAATCACCACAAATCACATCCTCCAGTGCTCCATCCCAGACCTTAAAAAACATGGCCTAGTCCAGACCACACTGCTGTACACTTTGTTTTAAGGCAGCCCAACAACTCTGGTCTGATAAAGGCCTGCACTGGTTACTGTTCTGGTTTCAGCCTCTTATTCTCTTGCAGAGGCCACCCTGGGAAACATGATAACAAAGCCAGCCCTACTACTTCAGTGATCTCATCACCTTCCAAACATATGAGTCTTCAGGAGCCACTTTAAATCTAAGTCATAACACCCCCAAAGAGGGATGGAGGCATCAACTTACCCTACACGGTGGTTCTTTGCCTGTCAGTGACAGACGTAGGCAGACTCATTAGACAGATTCAAAGAAGTGCACACTCAGAAAGGCATGAGGATGTTCCAGGGTGAGAGACATACTGGGGCTGGGGCTGGGGGTAGTTATGTGGTCTTGAGGTGTCCTCAGGACAAATGATCTGGGATTCTTTTTTTTTTTTTTTTTTTTAGGTTTTTTGAGACAGGGTCTCGCTTTGTGGTTCAGGCTGGCCCTCAGCTCAGCCTCAAACTCACATCACAATCCTCCTGCCTCTGCCTCCCGAGTGCTGGGATTACAGGCGTGAGCCACCACGCCCGGCACTGTGGTATGTGGTACTGGTTGCTGCTGGGTGTGGATCTCCACAC
>PVIR01014052.1:0-41004 GCA_004026965.1 Petromus typicus | reverse complement strand
CATCACAGTTTCCAGATCTTGGGTTTAGCAGCTCCAGAACGTGCAATGAGCAGATATATTATTTTCTTTCATTAAAGGGAGGTTTGGCAAGATAATAAAGAAAAATGAAAGTATCAACACTGGTTTGGTAGGTCATTTTTAAAAAAGATAAAACATACAGAAATTTTAAATGCAGTCCCTAAATTTGAACGTTTAATGGAATGATTAAGCTTCATATTTGGCATAGCTTCAAAAACAAGAAGTGTAGAATTGTAGACAGATCTGGAGAAATTATATGTTATGCGGTTAGATGGTAATAAAATAACAAATGTGAGAAACTAAGGAACACGGAGGATAAAGTGAAGACGGGTACCTCTGTCTACAGAAGCTTCAAAAGAAGACAGACATGGGCCGGGGAGTTAGCTCAATGGTTCTGGCGCCTGTCTTGCAAGCGCAAGGACCCGGGTTCGATTCCCCGGTAACCACATAACAATACTGGGCGTGGAGACCCACCCCAGCAGCAACCAGTACCACATACCACAGTGCCGGGTGTGGTGGCTCACGCCTGTAATCCCAGCACTGGGGAGGCAGAGGCAGGAGGATTGCTGTGATGTGAGTTGGAGGCTGAGCTCAGGGCCAGCCTGAACCACAAAGCGAGACCCTGTCTCAAAAAACCTAAAAAAAAAAAAAAAGAAGAAAAGAACACAAAATGTTCCCATGCTGTATTCCCAGGACATAAGGAGCAAGCCAGAGAATCAAAAGTTCCACCCCAGCCTGGGAAACTTCGTGAGGTCATTCACTGTGTGTCACTAGTACGACTGAGTTACACA
The DNA here is from genome assembly GCA_004026965.1 of Petromus typicus. Lineage (NCBI taxonomy): Eukaryota > Metazoa > Chordata > Mammalia > Rodentia > Petromuridae > Petromus > Petromus typicus. Next base: position 40,195 of record PVIR01014052.1, on the reverse strand, counting down.
CTGCCTTAGCTGCTGCTTTTATTTTTTATTTTTATTTTTATTTTTTAGGATTTTTTGAGACAGGGTCTCGCTTTGTGGTTCAGGCTGGCCCTGAGCTCAGCCTCCAACTCACATCACAGCAATCCTCCTGCCTCTGCCTGCCGAGTGCTGGGATTACAGGCGTGAGCCACCACGCCCGGCACTGTGGTAGGTGGTACTGGTTGCTGCTGGGGTGAGTCTCCACACCCAGTATTGTATGTGGTTGACTGGGGAATCAAACCCAGGTCCTTGTGCTTGCAAGACAGGTGCTGGAACCACTGAGCTAAATCCCCGGCCCAACATGAGCTTAATATTATCCTTATATTTAAATAACAGACATGATATTTTTACATTTGCCTAATACAAAAAAGTCAGCATTTGAAAGGTCTGAATAATTTAAGGAAACTATAGCTAATTTGACATCATCATATGTATAACAGCCATCCAAAGATAGACCAATAATTTTAATACATCAGTATGGGAATTTTTTTATATGATTCTCAATTTCAAATTGCAGCAAAGTTTTAAGATCCCAACATTTGTCAAGAGCAGATCATTATGTACTGTAAACATCTACTAATAAAAAATAATAATGGAAAAAATACCGTGTCCTCATATTAAATAAATAGTAAGCCCCTCGCGGTTTTAGGAAAGAGTAGTACATAATCTGATTTAGGGTATTTTTTTAATTTGTTGGCTTTAATTTACTGCAGAGCGAAAGGACAGAAGCGGAAGCAGGAAAACTAGCTCAGAAGTTCTGTCAGTATCCCGGATGTGGGGTGTTCATAGCAGGGAAATAAGAAGTGAGTATCGTTTAGAAATATGGCAGCGGTTACCTGATGACGGCATGGATTGGAAGGGGGTGGAAAATTAAGCAGCCCTCCTGGCATTCTGACAGAGCAATAGCGTGGATCGAGGATTACTTATCCCCAGAAAATGAAAACCGGTAGAGGGGGTCCAGGAGATGCAACCCCAAGCTCAGTTCTGGACCTGCTGGGTTTGGAATCTCTGCCCCACAAGTTATCAGGAGATACTGGACATTTTAATCTGATATTAAAGATGCAGTAAGACGGCCAGGGGTTTAGCTCAGTGGTTTCCCGCCTGTCTCGCAAGCCCAAGGGCCCAGGTTCGCTCCCCAGTGCGGGGCGTGGTGACTCACACCTGTAATCCCAGCACTCAGGAGGTAGAGGCAGGAGGATTGCTGTGATGTGAATTGGAGGCTGAGCTCAGGGCATTCACCACATAAAGATGAGATCTCCCACGTCATTTTGTTTTTCACTCATATGTTTGAGTGAAAAAGAACATCGTGGGCCATATAAAAAGTATATAATATAGCTCATGTGTATAGGAGACAAAGCTCCCCTTATTTTTAGTTATCTTATAATATTTCAAAAAATAGGAGTCAAAAATAACTATGGGTCACAAGTTGGATGTGTACTGTGTACAGCGTCTGGTACAATCCCAGTAGCATTTGATTATTGACCGACTGATTGATCGATCAACTGTTGACACTGGGAACGGAGCTCAGGTAGTATCAAGTTACATCGTAGACCTTTCATTTATTTTGCGACAAGATCTCATTAAGTCACCTACATTGTGCAAGGATGACTCAGACTGGCAAACCTCCTGCCGCGCCCTCCCAAGCAGCTGGAATTATAGGCATACAGCACTGCATCCAGCATTTTGATTATTTTTTACTTCTTTGGAGAAAGCTAACTAAAGATGCTTTATGCGGCACCTAATCAAATCCTGGATAAATGTAAGGACTCTGAAGTCAGCCTCATTCTATTCACCTGTCTGGCTTTCTTCTGTGTTCGTTGTCCTTGCACACCTCTTTTATATATTTACGCGTCAAGTTTTCTTATTCCTTCCGCTATCTTTCTTTGTTAGTAGGTTGCTCCGATGTTCGGCTCTCGCTGGATCTCCACGTCGTTCATCGACTCTGCGTAGAAAGATTGTCCATCCTGAATGAGGCAAAATGGGCCCCAGCGCTGGCCCATTACCACTATCATATGATCTGGGACCCAGAGTGCTTCCTTCCTCCATAAAGATGGAGCTCATAAAACGCTCTGAAATACAGCTGGGAAGATTAAACATAATAATATAGGGGAGGAGCCGGTTCCCGCGGACCTTCCCACGAGGTCCTCACTGAGAGGCAGTTCACTCCTGTGTCACCAAACTTCCTCTTGTTTTATTTTATGGAGTTTTTCTTCCCCCATGATGTTCCCAGCTCTTATCAAGTTCCCTGTAAGTGGCAGGTGTTGGTTTTTATGGCATTTGAACTTTCACATTTACCACGCTGGCCCTTTCATGATATTCAGGATCTTATCAAGTTCAATCATTTCTATTTTAAGTACACAGATCTTGTTTGCTGCCTCAAATGCAGATACTTATTAAGCAAACACCGAGCAGGAGAGATGTAATTTATTTCATGAGGTTCAGCTCTCTGTCCTTTAATCAGGCCATAATATTTTCTCTTTCCTCTCAGACTTTCCTGAGCTTCCGCACTGGATCCTAAACCCTCTCCTCCTCTCCACAGGCTTTTACAGACTTTGACTGGAACTGTTTCCTTTGTCTGTGTATATCACGTCCAGGAGCACTTCAACTAGGACAAGAACTGGAAACTTGTGTCTCAATTGTTGTCATTTCCCATTCAAAGTAAAACTTAAACCATTAAACTGCAGAAGATACAGTGTTTACTGCCGGGCGTGGTGGCTGACGCCTGTCATCCCAGCACTCGGGAGGCAGAGGCAGGAGGATTGCTGTGATGTGAGTTGCAGGCTGAGCTCATGGCCAGCCTGAACTACAAAGTGAAACCCTGTCTCAAAAAAAAAAAAAAAAAGAAGAAGAAGAAGAAGATACATGTTTACATACAGTGAAGTACTACTCAGCCATAAAAAGATAAACTTGAGACATTCATCGCTAAGTGGATGCACCTTCAGACCACACTCTTAACTAAAACAATTGGCCACACATGTGTAAATGCTGCCTGAGGCTGAGGCAGGCGATCATCAGTTTGATGGCAGCCTAACTAAGCTGCATAATGAGACCCTTTCTCAAACAAAACTAAAAAGCTGCAGACCTATTTTGTAGTTCTTGACTATCCTTCCTGCAAGAGCGCGCGCGCACACACACACACACACACACACACACACACACACACCAGTATTTATATGTTGCTCGGGAGGTCATTTGAAATACTCCTCTGGTGTATCTCTTATGCTCTGAGTGACAGTTACACTGCAGAATACATGAGAAAATCAGTGTCAGAAATGTTGTGACCTGATTTCTCCTTTTTCTCACGATGAAAACCAAATCTCCTACATATCTGTCATCACTTCCGCTAATTCCATGCGAATGTCTCAACCTGCTCTTGAAGCTTTCTTTCTAACTTTTTTATCTTGGGCAGGAATTCTCACATTCACATCTCCAATATAATTGCAATTTTCCTGTCAAATTTACAGCTTTGCATTTGATTTTGTGGGCTCTCAGCTCTCACTTCTCTGGAAAGTACTTCACCCTCTCTCCTCGCATTTCACAGAGATGTTGTAGGTACCAGCTGTGACTGTTTGGCTTCTGTCCATTTTCAATCCGTTACTGCTCAGAGTCAGCTTCTCTACTGTCAGTGGGGTCCGCCTGCCTCATGATCTAAACGAGGCTGCTTCAATGCTCATTCCACACTTGTAGAAAGTCCACGAATCCTTCCCAGTATTTGATCAAATCCTTCAAGTCCTGAGTTACTTTCATCTCTCCTGTCTTGCAGCTGCTGGCTCTGCAGGTCACGTGGTCTCCTATTTCTCTCCGTATTCTGCTAATCTGGACACTGATCTGGGCCTCTTCCCATAATCCCCATAGCTAGGAAGTTTGGAAAAAGCTAACCAGTTTTATTAGTTTGAAAGACCTACTAGAATACAATTATGATGGTATATATTTGTTTCTTCAAGGTAGAAATATGTGGAGAATCACCCTCGAATCCCAGAATCACTAGTTCTCAATAAACATCTGTTGCATGAGCAAAGTAAGACATTTTTCTTTAAGGACAATACCAGCAACTTCATATTTATTTTAAACATGCTGTTTTTAAGCTGCCAGCCTCTATATCACTAGGTCTTTTTCACTGGCCACTCTAGCCAGCTCCCAGCCTTTTGCCATCTTGTTGGATTCCTCAGTCCTGTTTTCTGTTTTTCTGACCCTTCTTCCCCTCCTTCTACCTGAACTGCTCCCTGGAAATTTTTACTTTTTCTCATCATATATATATTATATATATATTTATGTATATTATATATAAATATATATTTATATTATATATTTATATAAATATATATGTGATATAATGTGTATATATATGTATGTATATATATATATATATATATATATATATATATATATTTGTAACAAGGATCAAACTCAGAACCTCACGTTCGCCAGGCAGCTCTGATGCTGAACTACGTCCCCATCTCCCCCCAAACTATATTTATTTACATCTAACTCAGAAAGTGTGTATGTAGCCTATTAGCGACCACAAAGTTCTCCTCATGAATAGGACCAGCCTAAAACACACTTTCCAATGTTTTCTTTCACAGGGAAGAAAAACAAGTTGAAAGAGGAGCTGTTAAAAGTTACATGTTTACGGGGCCGGGGAGTTAGCTCAGTGGTTCCGGCGCCTGTCTTGCAAGCGCAAGGGCCCGGGTTCGATTCCCCGGTAACCACATAACAATACTGGGTGTGGAGATTCAACCCAGCAGCAACCAGTACTACATACCACAGTGCCGGGCGTGGTGGCTCACGCCTGTCATCCCAGCACTCGGGAGGCAGAGGCAGGAGGATTGTGATGTGAGTTTGAGGCTGAGCTCGGGGCCAGCCTGAACCACAAAAGCGAGACCCTGTCTCAAAAAAAAAAAAAAAAAAATTACATGTTTACATCTTGGAAATTTAGTCTCAAACATATCCATGTATGCACCAACCATTTGAGGCCAGGCTGAGGGAATTTTTTGTGAGCTCGTGTCCCGAGTGGAGATTTAGAGCAGTTTCACCACGGCCCAGTGCGTGTCCTACTACCTCAGTGTTTGAGGTGTCATGGCAAATGACAAACACTCTGAAGACAGAATCTTTGATTTTGTAATGATTTCCACAGCATTTCAGTCTTGCCTAGCAGTTTCCTTAGCAATTTGCCATTGTGTAGGATTGACAATAGTATGCACTTTATAGCATGCATGTATGCTATGCATGTATGCTATGCATGTTGCCTAGCCTTTAAGAAAGAACATTTATTAAATAAAGTTGGTGCATTTGGGTGTAAACAAGAGAGACTGAGTAAGCATACAACTCACCTAGAGTGCGGGAAGCATTCTGGGTGTGTTCTGGTTAATCTGCTAAGAGTGTTTAAGTCAAATGAGAAGTATCTCACTGTAGTCATTTTCCTCACAAATTCAGATCAGAACCTCTTGCTTACCATAAAATGTTCATATTTTATTTCCACTAGTTCCTTGGTGCAATTTCTTTTGAAAACTCATCTTTGCATCTCTACTAAGACAAGGACAAGGAAGAAACCTAAAGCAAACAGCCATGAGGCACGACCGGGATCCAGGACATCCAGGTTTTGCAGACACTAAGGCACGCCGGATGCAGGCAGATTACTCCACCGGCGCTTCCTTTCCCTATGGCGTCACTTCCTGTCCCCTCTTCTATTTTGTGCTGGATTGAAGAGTCTAAATTCATTTGGGCTGCTGTAACAAAATACTGTGAGCTGGCTTATAAACCAGAGACTGAGCTCCTACAGGTCACGGGGTTGCAATGCCCAGAATCAAGGGGCTGGCTGCTGAGAGTCAGGGAGGCCGCTTCCGGACTCATAGGTCTTTTCAATGCATTCCGATCTGGGGGAATGAAGAGGCTTCTCTGTGGCGTGTTTAGACGGGTGTTAATCCCATTCACTAGACCCCACCCTTCCAAAGGCGCCACCTCTTAATACCTTCAGGATTTCAACATACAAATTTTGGGAGACATTAATATTCGGGGAGCAGCAGTGTCTCGAAGCTGCCAGAGCAAATGCTCCATTATTTGGTTTTGACCCTTGTAACTATGCAGAACTTGTCTCCTTCATGTTACAACATACATTATGGTTTTATGACTTAAGGACATAATTTTGGATACAGGAAAGACTGTTATCTTGCTTCTTAACTTTTGAAATTCTTTTCCTGGCAACACACTATAATCAAAAGATTCCCAGAACTATATCTACTTCCTCATATTATACTCTTATATTTCTTTTGATTTTTTTTCTCTCCTTTGTTTGTATTTGAATCAAAATCATTTGGTAGTTTATGTAATCAACTCTCCCAGTTACGGCTTATATGCTTGTAACTTCTGGACCAAAATTAGATTTAGAAAATGAAAACAATCTACTATTTACATGTCTTCTCCTGCCACAGAAAGTGAGAAGCTCAATGAATTAACAAATACAAGGCCAGGGATTTAGCTCAGTGGTTCCAGCACCTGCCTTGAAGCCTTGAGTTCGATCCCTGGTACAAAAATATAAATATTACAAAACAATATTTAAGTCAAAGGTTGGCCACCAGTGTTGAACACAGACGTCATTAACCACAGCAAAGATGAACTATCCTTGTGAAGAGCGCATGCCTAGCTGTAGCCTGTGTTTCATGCCTCCTGGTAGCCACTGAAATTCTCCAGGAAGAACCTACTCCCAGCCAGTATCCAGCATGCAGCACAGACCCTCTGCCCATAAGATAACCGAAACTTCATTCTGGATCAAAAATGAATCTTAGGAGTCCTAAGTGTTGACATCTTCCCTGGAGGAGGCCCTGGGTTTCTGCGTCCACCTTTCCCCAAAGTGGCCACTCCTACTGTCCAGTGCTCAGCAGTGTTCTTTCCTGTGTCCCCTGCCCCAAATTAAGTTTTAGGGATGAATCGCTGAGTGCAAAACGTCCTTGTAATACCTTGTATCTCAGAGTGGAATGTCCATTCCTAGAATTCTGATTATTCTCCTGCACTTACTCATGTGCAAATTTATTTTCCTCTCCAAGGTCCTGATTCTAATCTGCCTGACTGCAATATCTGTGATCGGTCCAGTAAACCAGACTCTGAATTCCTTGAATTCTCTACTCAGGACATTTTCTTTCCCAATTTCCATCTGCCCTTTCCGTAATGCACCAGGTACAATCAAATATCAAGTCCACTTGTTTTCTTTCATAGGCATCTCCGGGACCCATCTCCAAGACCACAAGCCTCTCTCAGACCTCCCTTATACCACAGAGACAGCCTCTGTTGGCTCCCACCCCTGTCTGCTTCCAGTGCATCCCTTCCATGGTGGGGCCAAAGTGGTCTTTTCAAAATTTATCTGACCAAGTCCCTTTCTTGACTTAGGATACTTCTCAAATCTTTAAGAACTCTTTTTTAAAGAGCTCTGCAGCACTAGACATTGACCTGGGCCCTTCTAACTGAGCTACATCTTCAGCCTTTTTCAAAATGTTTTATTTTGGACAGTTTTGCTAAGTCTCTAAATTGTACCGGCTGGTCTTGAACTTCAATCCTCCTGACTCAGCGTCCTAGAGTGCTGGGATCACAGAGGTGCACCACCACACCTGGCTAAAATTCTTAAGAGCCTATGGGAAATACCATGGCCCGCCCTCACTTACGCCCTGGTACCCACATTACCCCCGGACTCCCCACTCCCCGCACTCTGACCGTGCTGTGCCCTCTCTCTGTTCCTTACCCCTGACGTGCTCCTTCCTCCTGCTAGGTCTTCGTCCTGCCTCAGGTGCTCTTACTTTCTCTCAGTTCTGCTTACACCTATTTGTCCTTCAGGGATTCATCCGAAGGCTACTACCTCCAAGAAGCTTCCTTGGCCTCCTGCATAAGTGATTCCAACCTGCTGTGTGCTCTGTACATTTCACTGCTGACTTCAGTTGTTCGTATTATTGTACAATGTTTGTCTTCTCTGCCAGAATGGCTGGACCCCAATGTGACCACACGGCTGTGTCTCCAGTGCCCACTCTGGCTGCCTCTCCCGTGCCCAATACACAGTCAGTTCTCAGCGAAGAGCGGCTGACCAGGTGAATGAGACACGGCCCTTGCTAGCTGAGAATTCCATTTTGATGTGTGGCTCAGACCCCAGATCCTAATAGTCCATCATCTGTGTGGAAAACACGAGCCCTTTGACCTTTATTTTCCATTTCACAAAGCGTGTTGTACAACACAGACAATCCTCTTCCTCTTTTCCCTCTTCTCTGTGATGTATCTCAAATGGATGTGCTTTTACTGGGTGAAGTGCAGGTGCCTTCCGCGTTTATAGCTCTGTACACAAACACCCAACGTGAACTTTGGCTTGTCCCCTACCATAATGCCGCTGCTAATTGCGGGCAGGTGAGCAGGTTGGTTTCTAGGGCCACGTGACCCGTGGGACATGACCAGAAAGGAACGTGGGGAAGAGGAGAGCCAGCGACTCAGCCAGAGGCCGTCCGGCTGCAGTCCTGTGTCGCTGGAAGCCAGGACCAGCAAGCGCACAGGCGGATGGCTGTGTAGTGAGTGAGGCCATGAAGTCACCATGGGTGGGCCTGGGCCTGTGGCCTCTGCTCCTCCAGCTCTTCCAGCCTGGGCTGACGTTCTGGGATTCCCAGATGAGTCAGAACTGCCACAACGGCAGCTACGAAATCACCGTCCTGATGGTGAGCAACTCGGCCTTTGCGGAGCCCCCGAGTGACTTGGAAGCAGCAGTGAAGGAAGGATTGGAGATGGTGAGGGAACGTTTGCAGAGAGCTGGTAAGAACACCTCAATGGAGTCCTCCTGTGTCACCATCGCTGGGCACAAAGGTTGCTAAGAGAAAACCTTGTGTACTTTGCCTGATCATCCAGCTGTCCCCAAGCGCCATCTAAAAGTCCTTTGCATTTGAAGGCAGCAGATCATAGGGAGGAAGATCTGACCCACTTGGTGTCCTCACTCACAGCCCTCATGCTCTGCTGCACCCTGGGGAAAGGGGAACACGTTCGTCCCACTGAGACCCTCAGCTCAAACTGGGTTTACTGTGGTGTTCCAGGGGGCCATTGTGTTTCCTTCTACCGCAGCTCAGGGGAAAACTTGGGGCTGCACCTGTTCAATCCCTGGTACCGCAAAAAAAAAAAACAGAAAGAAAGAAAAATAGAAAAAGGAACACCACAATTCTATATCTGAAATTTATCCAATAAGTCTTAAAATGGATAATTTTCAAGGTAGATTAATTTAATCTCAAAAACACTGATGTCTTTCTGGAGACCCAGAAAGACATAGAGACAGAGGAAAGAAGTGATTGGGAATAAAAGAAAGATTCAGATTTCTAATACTCCCTGGCCTTGAAGATGGATATCTATTTTTTTTTCCCAGATCATTTAGCAAGGGATAAACCTCACCAGTGGTATAAACAACAGAAAAATAACATTAGCTCTCTATTTCTCCTTATATCTGGACCACAGAAATAAATGCCACCATAAATGCCACCTTCATCTACTCGGACGGTCTGATCCATAAGTCAGGGGACTGTCGGAGCAGCACCTGTGAAGGCCTGGATCTGCTCAGGCGCATCACTGTAAGTATCTGCCTGTGTAGTGGGAGCTCACACTCCCCTAACCCCGCGGGTCCGTGTCCGGGAAGCGGCTCCTCCTCCATCGCTAGCCAAATGCTGCATGATTTGAAGGCAGGTTGCCTTGGTTTTATTGCATAGATTTCCTGAGTGAAAAGTGCCCTTCAGGGATCGAGAAAAAGGGGACAAACTTAGTGATTTACCAGCTGTACATTTTTTTACTGCTACCTTGGATATCAGAGATGTTGGGTCACTTGAGAAGAATTCTTTTATTTTAAATTGATTTTAAAACTTAAAAAATATTAAATGTTGGTATTAACTGGTTTGCCTTTATGTTCCTCAAAAAATACCAAAGGACTCATGTTGTAAAACATATTTCAAGACCCCATACGTAGAGACTAAAGATGTAGCTTAGTCGTAGCATACATACTCTGCATGCTCAATGCTCTAGTTCAGTTCTGAGCACTACATGCACCCACAGGGGCATACGTGTGTGTGGACACAAAACCGCCTACATCAGAAAAATGTTTCAAGTCACTATCAAGCTCAAGCCACAGGTAAATTATCTAAGGTTGGACTCGAAGCATAACTTTAATCGTAGTAACTGTTAACATCAAAAGGTAGAAATGAAAGGAGGAAGTTTCTTGCCTAGTTCTTGCTCTGGATTGCCAATTCCCAACCCTCAAGAGAGCTTTGAGGAGCCTGAGGACTACAAGGTCTCTTGAGATAAGCAGGAAAGCGTCCCCAAGTACTACAGGAATCTAGAAAAAGGGAAATCCAAAGAAGAGCATTGGTGATAAAGCCACCGTTCTAGAACTTTAATCCACACCCCCATGTCAGGATGACAGCCCGTGTACAGTGGTGGTTCTCCGTCCTGGTGGGGTAAGGAGTGGGCAAACTCCATCTTACAAGTCCAGATGAGCTTAGAGAACAAGATCAGCAGCCACCCAGTTGACTGCACCGTTCTGATCCCTCCAGCCCTACTTTGTAGCTCTCCCTAGAGCTGAAACTTGCCCTCTCCATCCATATCCCTAAGTCTCTTTTGCAGACACCACTGACGTGATAGCCTACCAGTCCCTCCCTCTACCTTCTCCTGGATGAGGAATCCAGCTCATCTTTGTAGAATATTTTTCCTCTTCTCTCTCTCTAATCTCATTATCCCTAAATGGACCCTGACCCAGCCCAAGGTGTCACACACAGCTCCTTTCCACTTTGCATGTAACCCCTGGGGGGCCCATTTTTTTCTGGGAGACCTCCCTTTGACACTTCCTTTCTACACACTGAATAACTTGTGTAGTTTCAGACCTCAGTGTTTCTCTTTTTCTCCTAGATAGAAAAGCAGATGGGCTGCGCTCTCATAGGGCCCTCGTGTACATACTCCACCTACCAGATGTAGTAAGTAGTTCGGTTTGCTTTTGTTTTAATATCATGCGCAATAAAGTCAGGAGAAGACTTTACGATTTAAGTGATTTGACAAACAACAGTAGTTGAGGCCACACAACGAGGGGCCCTGGGACTCTCCTATTTTGCTGCCTCTCTAAAATCACTGCTCCTTTCCCTAGATAGCTCTACCTTTGTTCAGTGTGGGCTGAATGACAGTAGTGTTGAGGCTGAGTCGCTAACTACAAGCATGAGAGGCCGGCCACACACCATGAGTGGAAGGGCAGAGTCCTGCCAGGGGACAGAAGTCAGTGACCTTAGAATATGGAGGAAAAACTCACAGTACAGAGAAGAGTGAAGCTCCACACCCCAGTTGATCAGTGGGGCTCTGTTACATCCTTTGGTTTATTAAAGTAGAGAAAGTAACAAAGTCTCTATTTTGTAGACTTAAACTGGGAATGATATAAATAACATATTGAAGTGCAATGCCCTAGTCATTTTAGGGAAAATGCCTCCAATCTATGATAAAATGAAAATGTTTCTCTGGTTTTAGGAAAATTGGCTCCATCTCTCATTCATTCATTCTGAGTAAATTCACTCAGTGTAATTTACATCTCCACAAATGCTTTGTTCTTCCAGATCATATTTTCTAGAGCAAAATCCCTCTCACATGTCTTTCTTTCTCTTCTACAATTTCCTGAATCGAGGACCACCTTATTTCTACACAGAGAAAATTACACTAAAGGATGCTTTGGATGACTTTTCTAGGATAACATTACACCTCCAAAGCTTCCACTGCAATCAGCTTGCGAGGGTTCCCACCCAGCAGCATGACAGATCCAGGGCTCAAGTTCACCACATACAGCAGACACCCCAGAAGCACGTCCTGAGCTGTCTTCTACCTCCAAAGCCAAACAAATGTGAAATTGTACTCTTCCTTGTGCTCATTCCCAACTGTTTTCTTACCTGGCCACTGACTAATATTGTTATAGCTTATGCTCAGAAGGAAAGGAGGATCAGGGAAACTGCTGTCTCATCTCTGAGGAGCTTCTGTGTCCAAAGAAGCATTTTAGTTTCATCAGCAAAGAGAAAATGAAGTAGAACATACTTCTTCCTGCCCAAATGCTATAGAGAAGGTGACAGGGACCCTGGGACCAACCCAAAGCATGGAGTGCCAGATTCCATCAGGGAAGAGCACAAAGATGCGAGATGCATAGAAAAAGTGGACACCACAGGTGAGGGGCACTAAGCTTCAAGAACAGGAAGATTTTTTTTTAAAGGAAATGCTATATGAATCAGATTGAAAAATGATTAAAATTTTAATGACAAAGAAAAAAAGATGAGCTTCCCAACCAGGCACAGGAAGAATTACTTGTAAAAGCAAAGACTAAGGAAGTAGAGACGATTTGTCAGGGGCTATGTTAACTAGAATTGAGGAAATGGATAGGAGTGTAATAAAGACTAGAAAAATTAAGGGCAGTTGTATTTGAAATCTCATGTGAAGCAAGTCCAGATGCAGGAAGATGTTTTTAATCAGAAACCACTAAGGTTTGGATGATTCAGGGGAGATGAAAAGGTCAGTATGTGGCCGGGGAGTTAGCTCAGTGGTTCTGGCGCCTGTCTTGCAAGCGCAAGGACCCGGGTTCGATCCCCGGTAACCACATACAATACTGGGTGTGGAGACTCACGCCCAGCAGCAACCAGTACCACATACCACAGTGCTGGGAGTGGTGGCTCACGCCTGTCATCCCAGCACTCGGGAGGCAGAGGCAGGAGGATTGCTGTGATGTGAGTTTGAGGCTGAGCTTAGCGCCAGCCTGAACCACAAAGCGAGACCCTGTCTCAAAAAAAAAAAAAAAAAAAAAGAAAAGAAAAGAAAAGGTCAGTATGGAACAGCACACAGGACAGATACAGCAGAGACCAATGACAGGGAAGTCTGCAGGGAAGTGCAAGAGGACCTGACTCGGGAAAAGTCAGTGGGAAGGGCAGGGAGGACAGTTTGAAAGATGTTTTCAGGTAAATACACAGTATTTGGTAACCAGTTGGATGTTGAGTAATGAAAAGTAATTATCGAAGGCCCTGAGATCTCAAAGCCCTAAAATACATAGAAAAATCACCATGCAGAGCAGCTTTGAGGAATGAAATTAACAGTTAAATTTGATTATGAACACAATTAATTTGAGATGCAAGCAGGAAATCAGTGGAGCACAAATGATGGAAAGATGGAATGAGAGGTTATTTTCCTTCTTTAGTTAAATACTCAGTGAGCACTGACATGTGAGCCAGATAGACAGGTGAATAAACCAGACAGTGTCCCTGCTTCAAAGAACTCAGAGTCTAGTGAAGGAGACAGGTACTCAACTGACACCCAATAAACCCTGGCCTTAGCTATTCAGGTGTTTTCTGATAAAGAGAGCATCAGGCTAGGACCAGAGGGACAAATAAGTTAGCCAAGCAAAGAGACAGAGTAACCTCCCTCCTGGCCTACCTGGACTGGATCCTGGTTGACCAATGAAGCATGATATTTTTAAGGACCTACAAGAAGGTCCCTTTGCTGAGTAGTGTAAGGAAATCTCTGGAATCCCCAGCCGATGTTCTTTTAGAGGCAGTCATTCTAGAGCTGCCATGAAGACAGAGTATGGAGGGAAAAGTGTAGAGAGCACCTTTCTGACTCAACAATTGTGGGGGTGACAGCGGCCCCATCTCTATTTCTCAGTCCTATTCTCCAAAGCCTGTTCCAGCGGAATAAATCAAAATCATAAAGTCATGTCCACAAACCTATGTGCTCGGAACATAGCATAGGGTCAATAAATGTAGTCGGTGGGCCGGGAAGTCAGCTCAGTGGTTCCAGCACCTGCCTTGTAAGCACAGGGTCCCGACTTCAATCCCAGGTAACCACATACCACAACTCTGGGCATGGTGACTCACGCCCACCAGCAATCGGTACCACATACCTCAGTCCCGGGTGTGGTGACTCACGCCCGTAATCCCAGCACTCAGGAGGCAGAGGCAAGAAGATCGCTGTCAGTTTGAGGCTCGCCTGGGTTACATAGTGAGCTCAGAGCCAGCATGAACAACAAAGCAAGACCCTGTCTCAAAAAAATTTTTTTTAAATATATATATAGTATAAGTGAGGAAACTGCTTCAATGAGTCTATTTCACTCTTACTACTTAAACACACAGGCTGAATCAGATGAAGGAGGAATCTTATTTGTGCTGCTTAAGTTAATCTTGGTCCTGGTTTCTTTTCTCACCTCCTGACATAGCCTGGACACGGAATTGACCTTCCCCGTGATTTCAGCAGGAAGTTTTGGCTTGTCCTGTGACTATAAAGAGACTTTAACGAGGATGGTGTCTCCAGCTCGCAAGCTGTCGTATTTCTTGGTTGACTTCTGGAGGGCCAATAATCTGCCATTCAAAAAGTTTTCCTGGAGCACTTCGTACGTTTTTAAGAATGGTACAGAGTCTGAGCAGTGTTTCTGGTAAGCAGGCTTGTTCCCATTCCACCAGCATTTGCCCTAAGAGGAGCCATAGCGACTCAGGAAAGAACATCTGGTTAGAATCAGATGCATGTGCGTGCGATCAGACGAGTGGGCGCCGGCCTACCTTGCACACAAAGAAAGTCATAAAGGGGGAGATGGCTCCGGTACCATAATCAGCACAGACTGCATTTATAACCCTTTTCTGGTTTTGAAAGTTTATACACATTAGTTTCATTTCCATAATAAATTCTTTGAAGCAAAGAAAACAAGTACCATGTTCCTCCTTTTACATATAATCAAAATGAAACAGGAAATTAAAGCTTTCACCTTACTGTGTAAGAAATGATACCAGAGAATGGACATTTTGCCTACAAGTTCAGTAGTTAGAAATAATTTCTTTCATACTTTTCTTAAGGACAAGGGACAACAGGAATAATGGGTCCAGGGGCTAAAAGAAAATGTCATGGCTCACTGAGCAGCAGCCACTGTAGCAGAAGAGATCTTAAGTTACTGACTGTGTTTTCAGGAGGCTGCTAAAATCTTCTGTCTCTCTTCCCTTGGGTCTAACGCAGGCTAAGCTGTCCTGATTCTCATAGAAGCCAAAATTATTCTCATGAACTCTTCATTTCTGAACTGTAATTTGAAGGTTTTCTACTAAAAGAGCGGAACAAAAGCTCCCTCTCATAAGTGACAAGAACTCAGTAAAAGGGACACATCGAACATCTTCTGTCTGTATGTACAGATGAAGACCTCCTAAAACTTCCTACCTGCTTTCAGAAAATTAGATACCTACAACCTAAAGCAGTGATACCAGAGTATAGACAGCCTGTTGCATCTGTAAGAAAGGGATGGAGAGCTATGAGCAACCAAAAGTGCTTTCTCCATCTTCTTCTTTCTGTTCCAGGTACCTCAACGCTCTGGAGGCTGGAGTTACTTATTTTTCTCAAGCACTCAGTTTCAAAGAAACCTTGAGAGGAACAGATGGCCTTCAAAATATCCTAAAGGACCGGAACCGGAAAAGCAATGGTAAGAAGACAGGAAACTAACCATCATGAGTACCAAACGCTTCAGAGTCATCTTGACAAACCTACCCATCCACAGCTTTCTTACGACATGTACATATTTTATATATTTGAGAGGCCTGTAATGACATCCAGCCTTAAAACTTTATTGCCTTAGAGAGAAACATCATAGTAGTAGTAACATATTAACATAAGGAAAGTAGATGATGATACAAACATCCAGCTTTTATAAACCCAAATGATATCATGACTCACCCTCAATAGACTGTTTTCAGATTCACTTCCACCTAATATATTACTAGATTTGCGACTAATCCTCACATATCCTGAACTGAGTCCCCTCGTGACCTAGAGGACAGGTTTATTGAAACATAGCCTTAGGAAAAAGTACAAGGCATCAAAGATTATCTTACTTTCATAAAGTTTTATGTATCTGCTATCTACCCAGTGAGTGGGAAGCTAGGTGTGAAAGACCAATGGGATAAACCATTCTCTCTAAACGGGTAGGTCATTCATCACAATTTACCGAATTCTCTTTAGGAGAATTCATAATGGGAATGGGAATGTATCAGGAGCAAAAAAAAAAAAAAAAATCAATTGTGGGAATTTCCTACAGGGGAAATGCTTGCTAGACAAACTGCCCCATCACTCTCATAATCATCTTGGGACATGCTCAAGAATTGGGTGTATTAAGAACCTACCACTTGCAAAACATTAAGCAAGATCTAAGAGAGAAAAAGTATAAAACTAATTCCTTGTGGCTTTAATGCCAATTCAACATGGAGGATCTAATGAAATACCTAATTTCTCTTGGGCATAAAACTGTGCATTCAGGAAATAGGTGGCCACAATTAGGGAGAGAGTTTCAGATTTTGTCACTTCAGTTTTTGTTTGTTTGTTTGTTTTATTTTTTGAGACAGGGTCTCGCTTTGTAGCTCAGGCTGGCCCTGAGCTCAGCCTCCAACTCACATCACAGCAATCCTCCTGCCTCGGCCTCCCGAGTGCTGGGATGACAGGCGTGAGCCACCACGCCCGGCACTGTGGTATGTGGTACTGGTTGCTGCTGGGCATGAGTTTCCATGCCTAGTATTATATGTGGTTACCAGGGGATCGAATCTGGGTCCTTGTGCTTGCAAGACAGGCGCCGGAACCACTGAGCTAACTCCCTGGCCCGTCACTTAAATTTTTAAGGCAGAGTTCTGTGTGACAAAAACCAAAGTTGCTTAGGAAGACTTTATAAATTCTTCCCATCTTCACTTTCACTATCCTTTTTGTATTAGTTATTTTTCTCACCTTGCTGAGACAAAATACCAGACACCTAAAGTTAGAAAAGAAAGAGTGTGTTTGGCTAACAGTTCAGAGAATTTTCAGTCCAGAATCAGCTATTCCTATTTATCTTTTAACAAGTAACATGAACACACTGGGTTCCAAATGAGCAAACTAGGTCCTCCTTGTTTATAAGTGAACTGTCATGTTTCTTCTTTTGTCTGGCTTTCTCCACTCCAGTGATTGTTATGTGTGGTACACCCCAGACCGTGGAATCCCTAAAAGTTGACTGGACAGTGGCCGAAGACATCGTCATTATCCTTCTGGATCTATTCAAGTAGGTAGAATACTTTCAAGTACCCTCCTTCTTTCAAAAAGCAAGTGCTCCAAGGAGCTCTAGAAGACATATTCTTTTATTTCCTCTTGCTTTTGTATAGCCTCTATGCAGTTCAAGATGATGACAACATGTGAGCTCAAGTTGCATTCGTTTTCATCTCACCTTCACTCCCATTTAATCAGAAGAGATATATTTTCTTCACACTTTCATTTAAATACAAAAGTTGCATCAAAAGTTCCCAAAACTCACATGACTGTCCATCTGCAAAGCCTACTCAGTCCAACAGGATCCTGGTCACCAGAAAGTGATAAACCCATGAATAATATTCTTCCTAAGAATACGGTCTTCAATTTTTCCCCTTCAGCTCTTAATGTCCTTTGCTCCTTCAGCCACTTTTGGTCAGAGTCACTTTCAGTGATGTTCTGATTTGTAGTGATTCTTTGTCATTGGTGACATAGTCAGTCGGTGGTGATCTTTTCCTCTGTACTTCTCTGGGGTTAAAGAAGGAAAATCCTGAAGGGTAGAAACAACCTTCTATGACATCTCATTTTTTAAAAAAACTCACCTGCCGATATGGCTGGAGATCCACTAAGAAACTGTAACAAAGTCATATCCGAGTTAGACTAACCCCACAGGGTGGGCATCACCAGGGTGTGTGTGTGTGTGTGTGTGTGTGTGTGTGTGTGTGTGTGTGTGTGTGTGTGTGTTTGCTCCTTGTCCCGTCCGCTGGATCACATGCTTATACTTATCCGACTGAATCATTAGTCATCACTTGTTTGCATTCAGACCAGAGGTGGTCACCACTGTTCTCCATATCAGCTTCATCATATCACACATACCACATGTATTTTACGCAGTATGAAGAGAAATGAAGTGTAAAAACTTCAGCTAGTGCTGGGACACCTCAATGGTGGATAGCTGAGAGTTCATGATGATAAAGAATCAATCTAGCTGGCCAGAGATTTAGCTCAGTGGTTCCAGCACCTGTCTTGCAAGTGCAAGAGCCCGGGGTTTGATCCCCAGCAACCACATAAAGCAATACTGGCATGGTGACTGATGCCCACCGACAATCAGAACCACATACCACAGTGCCGGGCGTGGTGGCTCACACCTATAACCCCAGCACTTGGGAGGCAGAGTCAGGATAATTACTGTGATGTGAGTTTGAGGCTGAGCTCAGGGCCAGCCTGAACTACAAAGCGAAACCCTGTCTCAAAAAAAAAATAACCATTTTAGGCTTTTCATGCTACTACTACTTCTGCAGCTGCTTTGCTATTTGAAAAGGCCTCCATGTAGACAGCTTGGTATAATTTTTCTTTCACTTGGCCAGCTGCCCAAGTGTTATCTTACCTTGGTGACAATTCCCAAAGGGTGCTTGGCTGAGTTATGGGAACATCGTGACATTTAAAATAGACATAATTTGTTCTCAAATTGTAATTTTGATGCATTTGCTTTTTTTGAAAGTTAGGTATTTCTTAGCACTTTGAGATTAAATCTTCTCACTTGTAAAATGAAAACTAAAATGTCCATTCTTTACGGGTGCTTTTAGAATTAGGTATGATAATACTAGCAAAAGAGCCAACACAACCCTTAGCATATAGCAGATGTATTACAACATTCAATGCTAGTCACCCAATTTAATCATGTTAGAGCTTTTGCATTAATATGCAAAAACACTCAATTAATAGGATGCATATAAAACATGATTTTTAGAGCCATCTCAGCAGTGACAGGCTACAATATATCAAGCACTCTCTAGGATGTAATGGTACATGAGTCAATGAGCTAGTGGTCCATAAGTTAACAAGGTCATAATGTTACCAAAACTGTTCTTTCTGTGTATGCTTATATATTATCATCCAAGCTTAATGATAAAATTTCTCTCTGCCATACTTCACTATCTCTAAATTGTTCAGAGCTTTTAATATAAAGTTTTTTTCTTTTGCATAAACCGAGGATCAAGAAACTTTAAGAGCAAGCACTAACGTATGTGGCCAGAGTCCAAGAATTCTTTCTCAAAATTGTATCTATTTCTGATTCTTCCTTTCCATTTTTGTACGCTACCCATAGATGCCTAAGTTTTCTTATGCAATTTAGCATAGAAGAAAATAATCCTATCTAGAGAGAGTAGATTACTGAAAAAAAGAATTTTTTGGACTGTTTCCAAGGCTGATATTACAGGTTGTGTGAACTATAGAAGATGCACGGCTATTTGAGCAGAACTGATTCTTATGAGGAACATGTGCTTTTTTCTATTATAGTAACTACTACTTTGAAGACAATGCCACAGCCCCTGATTATATGAAAAATGTCCTTGTTCTGACACTGCCTCCTGGAAATTCCATCATAAATAGTTCTTTCTCCAAAAGGTCTTCACAGGTAAACTATGTGTATGCATGTGTCTGCACACATGGGCACAATATGTGTGTGCATGTAAGTGTATGATACATAAACTAAGATACTCTTCCTTTATTAGACCCAAATTCTTAAATTTCTAATAAGTTTTGATTATTCCAGTTCAATAAATGTGCACTGACACCAATTGCACATACAGCATGTTGCAGTAGCAGAATTCTTGTCAAAACTCTTACTACATATAGATTACCTCTGGACGTCACACCAGGTGTGTCCAACTTCAGTCCAGGACCACTCCACAGGACGATAAACATTAATACTGGACATTTGGAGATACTTTGCATGACGCAGTGGTGCAGTGTTTGAGTTCAGACTTTGTACGTGCCTTGGGCCACAGTGCAGGGAAGGACACAGTGGATTGCTAACTCTGCCTCCTGCTCTGCTACCAGCTGAAGTAAACTCGTGTGTGTCAAGTGTTATGTCCTCTTGTGCAACCAGTACTTATGCAACCTCGCTGGTGAAAAGCAGCAATGACTTGTCAAACTCGATGCACACACATGTGGGTACGCAGGTCTTTATTGTTACACAGCAGACACTAAGTTTTTTTAGTAGTTACACTTGAGCTTGTCTTATTTCACAAAATAGTTTAGTAAGTTAAAATATGCAAATAAGAAGGTCTCATTGCTTATATACATTAACTACACGATACATGTCATATGTGGCCCAAGACCCTTTCACTTCACTCAGTGCAACCCAGTCAGACCAAAAGGTTGGACGTGCATGTGCTGGACCAACTCAACAGTCTCTACTTTTGCTACATCAAAAGTATCTTACTTTTCTGTCAATGGAACACAATAACCAGTACCTACAACTTAGAGGAAGAAATGTTTGTTTGGGCTCACAATTTGGAGAGGGTTGAGTGTATAGCCACCTGGCTCTGTGAGAAGATGGCATGGTAGAGGAAAAACATTCATGGCGGGGCAGCCGGAAGCAGAGCCAGATGAAGGAAGGGAGGCGGGGAAATAGTCCCTCCAGGCCACGCCCTCACGACCCACCGCATTTCTACATAAACTCATTGGTGGACTAATCCCCTGGCGAGTATCACGCCTCCATGATTCTATCACCACCCAAAACTGAGGTAGCAAAGCAGGAGGCAGAGCTAACAGTGCACCGTGTCCTTCCCTGCACAATGGCCCAAGGCACGTACAAAGTCCAAACTCAAGCCCTACACCATTGCATCATGCGAAGTATCTCCAAACATCTAGTATTAATGTTTATCCCCCCATGAGCGCATGAGGTTCTGGGGGATCTGAATATAAACCGTGAGAGAAGAAAAGCAGCCATACAGGACAGTCAGTCTTAGGCTTAGGAGAGGTGGAAGTTAAACAATATAAAATAAAGTTTCCTTTAACCTAAAGCAGTTTCCTCCTGTCGCTAGCACCAAAACATACTTTGAGAGACATGTCTTCCTAGTTTAAGACATTGTACTCTATTATAATTCACTTTTCCCAAGAGAATGCTAGTTTGTTCCTGCCATCTCAGTATCCCATCTGGTGTACATTTGTCACCTCAAAAACACGTTAACTCACAGCCCCTGTTGAAAGGTAGGACCTCTGACAAGCAGCGCTGCACTGTTACAGCTGAGGGATGTTTTCAGTCTCAGAAACCATCAGTGGAGAGCAGCTTGCAGGGAACAGGGTGCAGTCCTAAGGTTCCCTGAACGACTTAGCGATGACAAATCAAGGCTGAGCACAAGAAAGCTGTCACGAGAGTGAGGTCCCTCCGCCGTGGCAAGGCCCTCCAATTTATCAACCAGCCAAAAGGAGGGTTACTAACCTCTCTTGGGGTGGATGTTATTGGAATTTTTTTCATCTCATGAAATGTTTTCAGCAACAGAAACTGAAACCAATACAAGGGTTTTCTTTTTCCTTTTTACATTTCCTAGCAAATTTAACTCTCTGTGCATGGAACTTGCACCACCAAGCACCACCAAGCTTGCTGTCACCAAGCAGTTCTGGTCTGGCTGAGGTCCGAGCTTTAGATTCAGAGGTCATCCTGTCCAGATCACCTGGTAGCAGCCCAGAAGCCAAGGTGTCTTGACCCCGCCCCCAAGCCTCACACGGCGCAGGTGTTAGACCGGAAGGAACACGCAGACAGAGCCGTTTCTCCTGCACATTCAGTGGTATCAGACCAAACAGCCTTTCATAGTCCGTTCAGAATACTGAATGGCACGCACTGTTGGATTTTAGTACTCTTTTTTACTTCGAGGAAAACATCACACTGCAAGCACATATTATTTATGTATCAAATCTTTAAGAATCATGAAAGTGCTTTTTGTTGACTCTCCTGGCCACATTCATATATTTTTATCTTCTGGGGAAGGAAGTCTAACTGCGTGTAGTTACACCTCCAGAGGCAGTATTCTTACTCTATAGATCCCATCCCTAAAAGACACGGGCTAACAAAAAGCACTGACCCAAGAAGATTCTCCAGGTATCTCCGTTACTACCAACCCTCCAGGTTCCCTAAGACCCCTTATCTTTCTAGTTACCTGCTGAGCCCAAGAATATTTTGCTGCAATATCAGCACCAGAATCTCTTCTTTTAGACCCATTTTAAAGTTTCATTTTCTCCTTCAGAGAAGAACCAACTTCGCTCTTGCTTACCTGGATGGAACTTTGCTGTTTGGTCATCTGCTGAAGACATTTCTTCAAAATGGAGAAGATATTACCACTCCCAAATTTGCTCGTGCTTTCCGGAACCTCACCTTTGAAGGTACTGGTCTCCTAAGAGCAAAAAACAGCAGAAATCAAGAACTAGAGTCTTTGTGATGGGCTTTGGAAACAACAAGGTAAAAGCAATGGAGGTTCTTTTAGCTAAAGACCTTTGAACTCAACTGGTGGCAAACATCATTGCCTGAACTCTCAGGGCGCATTACAGATACCCGGATCCAACTTATGCTACAGCCTTTCAGGAACTTGGAGTATCACAGAGTAAGCAGGTAGCTCGGGCTGTGTACTTAGGAATAACCCGTTAGCAGGGTATTTAGGCTGTGCTTGGTGACTATTAAGAAGAAAGATATTTGAGTTTGAATTTGGTTCCTTTACATAGCCTCTCATATCTTCAAGGACCTGAGTCTTAAGCCTCCAACTACCAACAACGATACTGTCAAAGCAACTCGTGCTGCTGGTAACTGGGGGATGGACATTCCCTTTGCCGGCAACCATTTTTGAAACTCTCATCTTTTGTAACTAGTTGTCAGCCAGAGAGGATGAAATTTCCTTCTTAACAATGGCCTGCTCTAGCTTGTCTTAAAATATCACTGTGGAGAACCTTGTGTTTTTGCAGAATGAGTCTCCTGCTGGCTTCCAAGAAGAGAAGGTACCAGCACTAGGTCCGAGGGCTGGGCAACAGTGACAGGCAGACGTTGTTACCACTTCTCTGAAGAAGCAGAGAGGGACAATAGTCTATGATTACCCCCTGATCCCAGCTCCTTCCAGGCATTTTGTGTGCTTGTAGTTTTCTCATAGCCATGATCATAGTCGAGTATCCTCCTGGCTACTAACGTCGTCTTCAAGCCAGGACACTTTTATCTGTTTCCTAAAGTAGCCACCTACCAACTCTATTACCCTGAACAGGTTACTTAAGATCTCTGAGTTTAATAAATTAATAATTTCCCATCAATAAAATAGAGGTAGTAGTTTTTCTGTCATGGAATTGCAAGAAGAATAAAATAATAACTGCATAAAAGCACTTAAGCACAGAGCCTGGTATATTTTAAGCGAGAGGTAAATGTTAGTTATTGTACTTAAACCAAGTGAAATTGCTGATTTGATCGTTTTTTACACGAACAGCCATTTCACACCTTTATCCTATTCTGCTATTATTTTACAAATTTAAAATGGAAACAAAATATAAGTAATTTCTTTCAATATCTTCAACCAATGAATTTCAGCCTCTTTATTATCTAAGTTAGGCTGTACAATGGCCTATGCTATTAACTTATTATGTGATCTTGATTTAAAAAATTACCAGTGGTACATAAGGAATTTATTAACTGATTATATTCAGTGCTTTCCTAAGTGCAATAAAACCTTTTTTCCTTCTAAGTAAATGACAGCTCCCATTTACAAAAAAAAAAAAAAAAAAATCCCTCAGAAATTTCAGACCCCAAAACCAGTTCAAGTTCTCTCAGATAAGAACATTAAGGGTAACAAGTTTTTCAGCAAATTTGAAATGGAGCAATTCAAACCCATTTTGTACTTTCTGTCAGGATCCTGGTTTGAGGTAAGAAGTCTGCAATGACCTCTCACGCTTTCTGATTTCTCCTTAGGTTCCACAGGCCCCGTGACGTTGGATGACTGGGGGGATATCGACAATGTCATGGTGCTTCTGTACACCTCCACGGACACCAAGAAAGTATGTCACGCTGCTAACTGGGAAGTGTGGGTGACTTGGCTGTGTGAGAAGAGGCTGGCACAGGGGTGATGCAGAGAGAATGAGACAAGTTAGGCCAGAGCCGGCAGAGCATCCTAGCTCTACTGCCTCCCATGATTCACATCACACAACTTCTTACTCAAAATACCAACTTGATTTACTGTTTATAGGTACACGCGTGTCTATACCATACAAAGTAAATGAATATAATCACCAAAATACTGAAGGAATATCAATGAGGATAGCAAGTCTTTCCTAAGAAATGTTTGCTCACTTCCATAACTAAAGGTCAATCTATTATTCTCTGTTCTCTCTCTCTCTCTCTCTGAACTCTTATAAAAACCGTGAACTGTGCACAAAGAAACAGACAGGCACACATAAACGGCTCGGTAACGCTAAGATTCAGTTTCCATTCTATATTTCTGTTTTCTTCACCCATAGAGTCAGCCTTTCAAGAGAGGGAATGGCTCAGTCTCTCCACTGTGTTGCTTCTCATCTACCACACAGTTAATAGCTGATCGCATCATTTATTTTATTTTTTATTTTCATTTCTGGAACTTGGGGTCAAGATTATGACCTTGGGCTTCCAAGGCAGGAACCAGAACTACTGCGCTGCATCCCTGGCCTGGATCCCTTAATATAAAAACAAAGTTGTAGGTGTCCAAATTATGAAAGCCACCCTTCCAGCCCATCAAGTGGCCAGTAGAAAAACTTCCTCCTTTCAAAGGTCAGACGCTAGCATAAGTAGAAAACTAAGCCAGGGATTTAGCTCAAGCGGTACTGCGCCTAACTTGGAAGCCAAGGACTGGAGTTTGATCTCCAGAACCACAAAAAAAAAAAAAAAAGAAATCTTAGAAGAAAAGTTGTTTACTTTTTCATTTCCCAATATGAATATTAGGACACAAATAAGAGAATGTGTATATATGTTGACCTGACTTTGCAAAAGATATCTACAGTGGCAAAGGTAAAAAGCTAGAGAAAGGACACCAGACTGAGACTGCTAAAGTAGAAAGTTGGCAGCAATATTTCAGAGAAGTAGTCCACAGTTCTTAGGTACTGTACTGAACCTTTAATATAATGCCATGTTTGGCATACATTCCATGTGAATACCTTAAAATCAATGCCCCCAATACTTCAACTAACAGAAACTACAAATATTTTGCATTCTCTTCCAAGTTATTTGCATCTAGAATGATGCCCTTGCTATACACAGAAAGAGGCAGACACGTGTGTGAGATCTTAGCCGCATGACCCCCCTTCAAAATGGAAAATACTGTCTTCACTCATTTCTCTAAAAGTAAATTCCAATAACCGAATGCTTTCTGTTGTGTTATATGTATGTATCTTTGGGAAACCAAGGATTAACATGGGCCTATAGAGACAGTAATCCATATCTAGAGTAGATTTGTATAGATATTTAGTATGCCGTATCCTTGTAGACCTATCCTCAATACATGTAGCCACAGATTCTGTTTTCAATTTGAGAATAGTTTTGAAGATGTAAAGTTTTAGTATAGAAAGTTTTAAGGGAATAGCAGTGAATTTAGGACAATTATTTCTCTCTCTTACAAAATGATCTCAATATTTGCAGCAGAAATGAGTACATATATTAATAATGGTATTAGCAGATCACTTGAAAAATCTCTTATCATGAAAATGTAATTAGTGTCATGTGGGGGGGGGGAAGGTGGATAAAAGAGACTAGAAAATCATGAAATTGATAGAATTTTTGAAATGCAGAATTATTCAGAGCTTCTTGACCTGTACGAAAATAACATCCCAGATATCAGCTGCCATACATGTTCTTGAGATGCAGTTTTCAAAAGCAACTCAGGATTATAGTAAACACCGGCACTTTGCTTGTGATAGGACTTAGAGCTAGCCTCTTCATTTGTGGCCTCTATTTTAGCACTGGTAAAATGAAAGGCTTGAACTAGTCCTCTATAATGCCAAAGAATCTGTGTTGGGCAGGAGTTAATGGTAGAGTACATAATCATAAAGAAATATAAAATCCATAAGTAATGCTCATGCCCCGAAGCAATAAGCAGATTAACTAGTTCCAAGCTGCTTAACAATGACTTTGTCTCACTAAGATGTGTTGCTATTAAATTTAAGCAGAACAATGATGCTCCTGGAAATTGTTCTAGAACATTCCTTTCCCTATTCATCTTCTTTTCTGTTTTCTGATACAGTACAAGGTCCTTTTGACTTTTGATACCCACATAAATCAAACTACCCCCGTGGATACAAGCCCCACATTCATCTGGAAGAACCATAAACTCCCGAATGATATTCCTGGCCGGGGTAAGCTATTCCTCATGAATTTTCTTTCCCTGAATTGTTTTTCCGATATATATATCTATATATATCTATATATATATTTCTATAGATATATTTCTATATCTATATTTCTATAGATATATATAGATATATATTATAGATATATATATTATAGATATATATCTCTATATATAATATATAGAGATATATATCGTACACTGTATGAAATAAATGTATGTTGACTTTTATTTTGTTTATTATCTTAACAGAATTTGCCAGGGGTATAAATCTGGGCTTTACTTCTTCACACAGTTAATTATATTATAGTTTATTTCAACTATAGATCCCTAGTCTAATTTAGCCAAATCTATCTTTAAAATATACCTTACCTTTTGGTATAAATTATCCCTTGGAAAAGCAGGTTTGATAATTGGGAGCAGAAACCAGTATTTTTAATCCCTTACCTTGTACTTCAATAAGGGTAAAAGGCACACGTTTCAGCAGAGCACCTGCTATGTCAGGCGGAGGGTGGGCAGTGGTTCTGGCTTCTTAAGTTCCCACCATTACCTCACACAATGCATATCTGGACTACAGTGATGTAGATATGTGATCACATTGAATCACATTTTTTAAGCAATAAGCAATCCAGAGCTGATTTTAACTTTATTGTCACTACTTTTTAACTTGGTTATTTTTTGATGAGCTTTCTCTTTTTTTTTTTTTTTTTTTTTTTTTTTTTTTTTTTTTTTTTTTTTTTTTTTTTTTTTTTTTTTTTTTTGAGACAGGGTCTCACTTTGTGGTTGTTTTAGGCTAGCCCTGAGCTCAGCCTCAAACTCACATCACAGCAATCTTCCTGCCTCTGCCTCCCGAGTGCTGGGATTACAGGCGTGAGCCACCATGCTCGGCACTGTGGTATGTGGTACTGGTTGCTGCTGGGCGTGAGTCTCCACACCCAGTATGGCATGTGGTAAACCAGCGAATCGAACCCAGGCCCTTGCGCTTGCAAGACAGGCGCCGGAACCACTGAGCTAGCTCCCCAGCCCCTTGATGAGCTTTCAGCATCTCCAGGTTTCCAACTGTTAAATCAAACTTGACTTCTAAGTTCTATCTCTTTTCTCATGGACTGCTACAACTCTTTACTTTACCTTTTATAACTTTTGGAGTTAATTTTTTTCTCTCTCTCCTAAGGATAGCATTCAGTGACATTATGAATTTTTGATGTCTTTTGTTAAAGATTTTAGGTATTTGGCTATTGAATAGAAGGTCTGTGATTTGTAAAATGTTAAGGTAGTCAAAAAGCAATTTTGAGAGCTCTCATTATCTTCAGAGAAATCACATGAAACAATGTGTCTTATGTACCATAGAGACATTATATTATCTTGGACTATGCCACTTTATCTTCAATTAAGTAGAAACCTCAGCCAGAGCCTTTCAAATTACTTGTCTATTATTATTTGACTGCTATTTAGTTTTATACTTTGTAGGTAAAGCAACTAGTCTTTCAAATATCAGATTAAAAAGATTTAGCATGCCTGGCTTTGTATCTGTGTGCACTAGTGCCAAGTAAGTAATGGAGCATTTTACCTGGATATTAAACCAGTACAGACTTTTCATGCACGGAGAAAATGGTTTACTTAATACCAGACATTGTCCTAATTGCTTGGGACACAACAATATACACAATGCAGATTCGGTTTCTTTCGTCAGCTGGGCCCTCACTATCTCCTGCCTCAGGCCTCTGCCTCCAGACCAACCCACAGGGCCACCAAAGCGAAGCCACAAACCCCAGCACTTTGCAGGTAGCCACGCTCCTCTGCAGAGCGATGGCCCAAGACAGCACTGTCCGTTCGTGCTCTCCGCACTCACCAGCTTCCCTCTCCTCCCGGCTCGCCTGCCCACCCACAGCTTCCTCTGTTTTAAAGGCTTGTGTATCTTTATGTCCTCGTGGCCTTCCTCCTGCCCCCCTTTGGATTAGAATTTATTACTCCCTCACACAACTGGCAAATATCCACTTATCTTCCAGACCCAGCTTGAGCTGCACATTCCCTAAGCTTTTTTTCTTAGCATCCCCAGGTTCTTATTCTTGTCTTTACCCTGCTTGATATCAAGCATAGTACTTACATTTCTTTCACGTCTTTTTATACCATATACTTTACGAGTCTAGCGTCCATTATTTATTCACATCCCCACACCCTATATCAGTGCCTGGGAGCAACTGAATGAGTGAATGAACAATGATAGATAGCTATGACTGTGTTTCCTTTTCTATCTGTATAATATTTTATTTTAATATAAGTAGATATTAATAAAAGAAAATAGAAAAGCCATCCAATGAAAAAATAACTTTCATAACAAAAATTATTAGAAAATAAGAATGGAAAATACACTGTAGCATGATTTTAAAAGAATATATTTCACTTGCTAATCTATTGGTTAATAATACTACATCGTTTTTTTGCATAAAACATTTTAATTATTAATAATGTATTTCTATTCCAGACTCCAGAACTCATATACCCTATGTAAATTTCAGTTGCTTTATTTCTGTCTTTTTAAATGGGAGTTTCTTCCTCTGCCAAGTTAGGATATTTGATGAGTTCCTTCCAACTGTGTCTTGTGGCCTTATCGTGTTCTGTATTCACTGCGAAAATCTGAATACAGTGCAATACCCGTAATGGCCACCAGAGGGCAGCAGAAGCTTAACCTGAGAACTAATGCGATCCTGTGATTTGCTTAAGCAAAACTAAAATGTTGGATTTAGCATTACTGTACGTAGTAGCATGTGATATATTTGATTATCATATGTGAATGACACATAGTATCTTGTGTAGTATCTTGTAATGTAGAAGGCAGATAGGGATGGAGGTGGGTAGAAGGGCCCCCCACACTCCCTCCAACTTGCACACGAGTCTGGGGAATGTGTAACTTCAGAGGGCTCTGAGTGCAACCATCAGCACAGTGGAATTCACATTTCTCATAGTCACTTACTTTTCATGTTTGGTTGGGAATGCAATGGCGGTGAGCAAGGCAACAGCAGAGGTAGTGACAGGGGTGGTGATTATAATGATAAGCAGAATTTGCCAAAGACAAATTGCACACAATACAACTCAGATTCCAAATCAAAAGAGAAATTCACAGCTCACATTTGCTTTGTTTAATTTTTTCTCTCATCGCAAAACAAGTAATCAAAGGCAAAGTGGCATGGTAGCAAAATATGGAGTCTTTGATGCATCTTTTATAGAAAGCCCCAAAATAGTTACCCCAATGGAAAGCTTCTATTGCATTAGAGGATTAATTTAATAGAGAATGTAGTTCAATAAAAGAAAAATAATTTTAAAATACACGTGGCGTATGACATAAGTCTAATGGCATATGTGTTTTTCAATATGAGTTTATGTGTTTTAATATTTGAGAACTTTTTCCTGTTGTTCTCAATAAGATGAGCAGGATCAAGCTCTTATCAATGCTTTATTCATCCCCTTTGAGTGAGTCTTTACCAGGTAGGAGGTAAAGGAGCAGGCACAGACCTGCAGACCTGCTCCGTGCCCTCCCAGAGTTGGCGTCATGGCGTCATGGAACGGAAACGGGGGGTCAGAGTGGTTTTTGTTCTTTGTCTACTTCTAAATATGATTGTATTCTTCATTCATAAGCTTTTGATGTAGTATCTTTTTCTCTCCAATAGCTTTATCTTTGTGTCAGCATATTTATCATTTTAATTAGTATGCATGGACTTCTACTGTTTTTCAACAGTATAGAAAACATCTTCCACCCCTCTTTGTAAAATGATGTAAATAGCGTCCCCAATCCTTTCTTCTGCTTCCTTTCCATCTCCCAAATTCTCCTGCTTTTTCTATGATTTATGAGTTAATAATATTTCTTAATTTATGAGTTAATATTTGAGTTAATATTTCTGTAATCATATTAAAGTTGTCTACTTTAGATACAAATTGATTTTAAAAGTTGAAAACCAGTAAACAATTTCATCAATATCATGTCCCAAATATCATTTATACAAAGCTAAATAGTATAAACCATGATAACCTTTCTTTCTATATGACACCAGTATTTATCTTATGTACTACACAAAAGAAAAATGATTCTCTCTCCTTTTTAGAAATATTCAGAGTCTCTAAATCAGTCTACCCTTTATTTTGTTTCAGTTTTCGACTCTGTATTTCTTCAACTTGTTTACAGATATTCTGATTAGGTTTATATCTCTGTCTCTCTGTGTCTATCTCTGCTTGTCTGTCTCTCCCTCTGTAATTCCTCCTTTCTGCCCTCAGTCTTTGCAATAAAAAGAAATACAGCTTCTTTACCATATTTGCATTATTTTCCAGTTTCTTATCCATTTTACCGAGTGCTTGCCGTTAACTCCATTCCACTTTGAGCCCACATCTCCCTAGTCTAGCAGGAATCCACATCTGAGTTATGACTTTCGTGTCCAGCAGTACAACAGTCTTGTTCCTCTGTCTGGCCCTCTCCACCCAGGGGCTGCGCCTTTGCATTTGGACTCTACTGTGGTGCTGCCTCCCTTGGTAGGGTGTGATAGAGTAGGTGGTTAGCTGGGGATGAGCTGGAAAGAGGACGGATGCTGGCAGCTGAGCCCAGGGAAGAGCCTCCGCAAAACAGACGGCAGTCTACTCTCCTTAGATTGAAAATTTCCTGAGAAGAGCACATCAAGTCCCCTTCAAGTTTCCCTCCAAACCCAGCCTCACCACTCCAGGGCTCACACCATTACACTAAGGGGGGCCTGAAGTCCAGGATGACTGCTGTTGCCCCTGCTTGACTCAGTGAGGCTCATTTACATTACAGTTCTGACCCTTCTCCATGGACACTGGCCACCATAACTTGTGATGAAGACCAGTAAGTTCAAAACCTCCCCCACCTTGGAGAGCAAAGAGACAACCATTGGTTAGAAGAAGCTGTCAGTCAGACACTGACCACACCTCCTGTTCCTTAAACACAAGAGAAAGCAACCCCCAGCTTCCATCAGTGGCTCCTCAGTGCTCCCTGCCCTCCCCTCTTGAGAGTATGTTTTCATCGCTGTCTGTTGACACCTTTGGCTCTGCCTGCTGGGAACTGTCCCTAGCATACTCTCCTTGCTCGTAAGTTGGCTTTCTGTAGAGTGTTGTGCTTGTTACTAAAGAGCTTGCTAAAGAACCACTACTTTCTGATGGAGCCCCACTCTGGGGACCTCCTGAGGTCAAGGAATCTTCTTCAGGACAGATTCAAGCGCCAACACCAACACATTGCAGATCATCTCACCGTCCAGGCTGATTCCAAAACTTTACTAACAGATGCACTTTTTCCTCATCTACATGTACTCTTCTTTGTGGGTCTTCTTATTCCATCTGTTCAACCAGGGATCTATTAAAAGTATAATCTGTGTTGACTTCGCCCAGGATCCTGGAGAACTTGGGAAGAATTAACATGCAACACGGTCATCGAATTCTACACTGACTGACGTGGTTTCCTTTGTGAGTTATGTATTTAAAAAGTTGTCTTTTTCCTCCTCTGTGGAACCTTATTACATACACTGGTTTCAATGACACTGAATGGGGCTGGGGATTTAGCTCAGTGGTTCCGGCGCCTGTCTTGCAAGCTCAAGGACTGGGTTCAATCCCCAGAAACCATATACCATACTGGGTGTAGAGACTCACACCCAACAGCAATCAGTACCACATACCACAGTGCCGGGCGTGGTGGCTCACTCCTGTAATCCCCAGCACTCGGGAGGCAGAGGCAGGAGGATTGCTGTGATGTGGGTTTGAGACTGAGCTCAAGGCCAGCCTGAACTACCAAAAAAAAAAAAAAAAAAAAGCGTCAATGACACTGAATGTATTTGTGTGCTGGAAATCACTTTATATCCTTGCAATATTTGGTGGCTCCTGTTAGAAACGGAAAAAGACCCAGGGACTCCAAGGAAAACTGAAATTAAATCACTCTCCCTATGCAAATGGCAGATGGCTTCCTTCAGAGACGGAGGACTCAGGACACATATTATCCATGAAGAGGTTAATAAAAGATAACTACTTTTCAAAAGGGATCTCTCTTCTCCCTTCCATGAATATTATACAACTAAAATCTTTGGAGTTCTTTTGTCCGTGTCTCAAAGATCGTGCTAATGTGACTCTGTCTTTCCTGCCACAGGCCCTCAAATCCTGCTGATTGCCGTCTTCACCCTTGCAGGCGTGTTGGTGCTGCTCTTGCTCATTGCCCTCCTGGTGCTGAGGTACCTCCACTCCTTCCTCACTGGGAGAGGGCGGTGCCTGAGGGAGAGGTCTGACTTATGCCGGTCCTGCTTGCTCACAAGGACACCTCTAGACAGACTAAGATCCTGAAGGCTTTCTGACTCCAAGGCTAGCCTGGGGCAGAATATCACTGAGTGAGATTAGAAGTTGGGAGTCAAGAGACGGACTCGATTTGATGAGGTCTTTGAAGTTCAAACTATGCCTTCTCTAGAACCCAAGAATCCTACCAACTAAAGAAAACAATTTAAAAACCTGTAGCATTTTCTACATTAGGGTGAACATTCATTTTTCTCAATACTAGTCCACTTTCTGTAAACTTTTTTTTTTTTTTTGAGACAGAGTCTTGCTTTATAGGTCAGGCTGGCCCTGAGCCCAGCCTCAAACTCACATCACAGCAATCCTCCTGCCTCTGCCTCCCAAGTGCTGGGATTATAGGCGTGAGCCACCACACCCGGCACTGTGGTATGTGGTACTGATTGCTGCTGGGTGTGAGTCACCACGCCCGGCATTGCTGTATGTGGTTACTGGGACCCAGGCCCTTGTGCTTGCAAGACAGGTGCTGGAACCACTGAGCTAAATCCCCAGCCCTGTAAACATTTTCAAAAGCACAGATGCCTAAGAATCTGGTGCATTCATTAGTAGTTTAAAACTTAACAATTTTTTTACCTCTCAAGAGCATCAGTTTGATATTTTTCCTTACTCCATTCATATCATTACTTCAGCTCTCTTAGTGTAATGAAAAGTGGTCTTCATGAAGAAACTAGAAAAGTGACATGAAAAGAACAAACAAAGAAACCTGTCAGAAATCCTTACAGTCTGTTAATGGCCAACAGAATGGACAGAGTCCAGAGATAGACCCCTGACTCAGCCTTACTTGCCATTCTACCTGAGAATACCGAGGTCCCAAGTTTCTCTCAGCATTCAGGAGCTGAAAGGCACAAGTACGAATGAAAACCTGCTGACTGGTTGTTTTTTCACAGAAAATATAAAAAAGACAATGAACTTCGTCAGAAGAAATGGTCCCATATTCCTCCTGAAAATATCTTTCCTCTGGAGACCAATGAGACTAACCACGTTAGCCTGAAGGTGAGGCTTACCCTACCGCTGAAGAACGGGATAACTTGCCAGGATTTGGCAAGACTTTGATAGCATGGTAGGAAATGTGCTGGGTTTGTTTAGAACCCAAGACTTAGATGTTTACTACTTATCAGATGCTTAGCTTTCTTTTGATTCTCCATTATTCTAGTCAGCCAATTATCAATTAACACTTCAGTGGAAGCTGAGCTCTGCTGTGATACCCTCCTTTGCGATTAAGCTAGAAAAGAAAGGCACTTACTGGGAATCTGTCCAGGAAGGGACGTAGGAAGGAATGGCTAATACTCGTAAATTTCCCTAACCCTTGCCTACTAATCTATCCAAACTAAAGAGCTATCACTTATCTTGCTCACTACCAAAGAAAGAATCTTCCACAGTCTCCTTGGGATGGTCAGCTCTCTGTTGCTACGATAAAATATTCAACAAAAGCAATTTCAGATAGAAAAGGTTTACTGTGGCTCAGTTTTGGAGCTTCCAGTCCATGGAGTTCCATTGCTTCCAGCTGTGGTGGCCGGAAGGGTATGATGAAGATAACCTCACAGATGCCATGAAACAGTGAGAAAGGGGGAGAGCCAGAGAGGAAGCAACTAGGACCAACTGTAGTCCTCAAGGTCTTGACACCATGTCTCCATCACCTGCCAATCAAATTGTGACTTCAGACGATGCTCTCCCCCATGGATTCATCCATAGAAGCCCTCATGACCCAGTCACTTCTTTAGTCCTCAGCTCTGAGCATTGACACATGAGTCTTTGGAGAAACTCTTTAAGCCATAACACCCCTCATCCAGGAATGAAAATCAGTAGCTGAGAGTATAAGTCACCTCTAGTCAGTGTTCCTCACAAAGAAGCAGTAAGAGAAGCTTAATTATCATCTCTTTGGGTCACGTGCCGCCAGTGAGTGGAGACCACTATAAAGAGTAAATAGCTAACACTCACTGAGGACTTCCATGTCATACGCATCAACTCCATCTTTCCCTAACCCTTTGGGGTAATAGGGCTATAATTCTAAAAATAGAGCTACAATTTGAACTGAGTCCAACTGGAAAGCCTAAGACCCCCAACACTTCCCATACATCATATAATTATCAGGGTTGTTTGTTTGTTTGTTTGTTTTACAAAAGCATATTCAGATGAGCTGGATCTCTTCTCCCTTGACAAGACGGAACATGGAGACTGAGTGTAGGGCTATGCTTATAGGGTAGTACGCTTTGAGATGCTGTCCCCACTCACAATCAGCAACAGAGAAGTTGCAGCAAGGGCCTGATTGTCTTCGGAATCTGTACTGACCCGAGAGGATGGTCTCTGCGCTCCACAAGCATGGCAGGGCACTGGAGTTTCCACAGAGCTCAATTCTGGAGAAAAGAAAACCCTCAGATAAAGTAGGGCCACAAGAGGAACGGAGGGAACCCCAAAGTAAGGTCAAGAGTGATGGACACCCGGAAAGAGGGTGAGAAGGTGAGAGCTACTTTGGAGGGAAAAGCAAGTCGATTGCAAGTGCTTCTGGGAGCTTCCCAGCATGCCCAGCAGCAGAGAGCCGACACAGCTCTGCTAGAACAGCCTCTCACACACTGATGGCCAGGGGCCAGGATGGTCACGAGGCTCTGGAATAACTAGCGTTTTCTTGTGGCAGATCGATGATGACAAGAGACGAGATACAATCCAGAGATTACGACAGTGCAAATATGACAAAAAGGTGATCACTGTCTCTTCTCTTCTCTCAACTCTCAGTTTGGTACCTTCTGGGCCTCCTGACTAGTCAGCCCACAACTGCTCGAGCCCCTGACTCTGGCAGCACAATGGTAGGGGTGCCCCACTTGTCCCAAGGGGATGTTCCCTGAGCCTCACAGGGAAGCCAGGGATTGGCTTTCAGGAGTTTCCACAAGACTCCTAAGTTTGGAGAAATAGAAGGACAAACTGAATATTCTGGATGGGTGGAATGTAGGAAGGAAAAGATGTGAAAGGGATTCAGAGCACTCAGCGTGACCCTAGTAGAACATTTTAGGGCCTTCCTAAGAACCCCATGTGGGAGCTGTGTTCCTTCTTCCATCTTTCCCTCCTTCTCTATATTTCCGCTGGTCATTCTGCAAGAAACATCCAAACCCTGACCTACTGTATCCTGGGTGCTAGGCACCAGAGATTCAAACATCAACCAGATACTGTCACGATTCCAAAAAGTTTACAGACTAACTGAAATGCAAACAAATCATCATCATATGCACATAAGGAATTATGTCCAGCAACACTGCCTTAATTCAACTGACTTTTGCAGCGAGTGATTCTCAAAGATCTCAAGCACAATGATGGCAATTTCACTGAGAAGCAGAAGATAGAACTGAACAAGGTATGTGTCTCTTACTTCCAACTTTTGAGACTTAACTATTTCATTTTCCCTAAACATTGACCTTCTCTGTGAAGTTAGGTTAGTTATTGTGAATGCTGGCAGAGAAGCCCTCAGTCAAAGAAATTGCTTTCCACAGAAAATGCTACCCCACGATATTGAAGTAAGATTGGCTGATGTAAAACATTCTGGAAATCTGCCAGTGTGTCTTAGTACATGGTTCTGATATTACTTGAGAGTAGTTAGAGTTTGAGGCCAAGTCCCTTGCTGACAAAGGGGAGGATGTTGAATAAGATATAATGCAGTATGAAATGAGTACTGACATTCCATTTACTAAGTGCAATATATCTTTCTGAAGATCTCAAACAAAACATGCTTTATTGGTGTACTAATTCTTATTTTGATACCCTTTTCTGACTTATTTGTTTATTGACACAAATATATTCTTCCAGCTGCTTCAAAGTGACTATTACAACTTGACCAAGTTCTATGGCACAGTGAAGCTCGATACCAGGATCTTCGGGGTGGTAGAGTACTGCGAGAGAGGGTCCCTCCGGGTAAGAAGCCATGGCCATTCCCAGTGTCCTAACTAGTCAACCGTGTTTTAAACATCAGTAGATGTGTTAGATGTCATTGCTGTGACAAAATGCCTCAGGGTAACAATTTAAAATGAGGAAAGGACAGTTTGGGCTCCTGATATCATGCATTTTGACAGACTCCATTGTTTCTGGGCCTGTGGTACAACACAACCCTGCATTTCCGTAGATCTATCTCCCTATCTCCTATTATCTGTCTTATAGTTTGCTATCTATTTATACTTTGGGTTTCTTATATGAAAGAAACCATGTGATATTAAAGCTTTCGTGTCTGATTTATTTCACTTAATTTTATGACCTGAGATACACCCATTTTCCAAGAAATGACTCCACTTTATCCTTTCTTACGGCACAGTAGTGAAAACCTGTTAACATGAAACACAACAGTCATTAAAAATAGCACTTAGGGGGCCGGGGAGTTAGCTCAGTGGTTCCGGCGCCTGTCTCGCAAGCGCAAGGACCCGGGTTCGATTCCCTGGTAACCACATAACAATACTGGGCGTGGAGACCCACACCCAGCAGCAACCAGTACCACATACCACAGTGCCGGGCGTGGTGGCTCACGCCTGTAATCCCAGCACTCGGGAGGCAGAGACAGGAGGATTGTGATGTGAGTTTGAGGCTGAGCTCAGGGCCAGCCTGAACCACAAAGCGAGACCCTGTCTCCAAAAACCTAAAATAAATAAATAAATAAATAAATAATAAAAATAAAAATAAAAATAAAAATAGCACTTAGGGCTAGGGATTTAGCTCAGTGGTTCCAGTGCCTGCCTTGCAAGTGCAAGGGCCCAAGTTCGATCTTTTTTTTCTTTCTTTCTTTCTTTTTTATGTATTTATTTTTATTCGGTACTGGGGATTGAACTTGGGCCCTTGTGCTTTGCAAGATTGGCGTGGTACCACTTGAGCTAAATCTCCTGCCTCATGCTTTTGTGTTTCACAGTCCCATGAGGGCCATCACTAGGCCCAAGAGTTGGCCTGTGCATTGCCTGTCTTGTATATCCAGGATGCATAGCAGAGGCCTGCCTCCCACTCCCAAGTTCAGTCTTGGTAACCACATAAAACAATGCCAGGCAGGGAGACAGACACCCACCAGCAATCAGTACCACATACCACGGTGCCGGTGCCAGGCGTGATGGCTTACACCTGTCATCCCAGCACTTGGGAGGCAGAGGCAGGAGGATTGCTGTGAGTTCAAGGCTGAGCTCAAGGTCAGCCTGATCTACAAAAAGCAAGACCCTGTCTCAAAAAAAAAAAAAAAACCCACAAAACACTTAGCCAGGCATGGCTTCACATGCCTAAAATCCCAGCTACTTGAGAGAGTAAGACAAGAGAATCCTAAATTCAAGATCAGCCTGGAAACTTAGTAAGACTCTGTCTCACAAAATAAAAAGTACTAGAAATACAACTCAGTGTGAAGGTCCTGGGTCCAACCCCCAGTACAAGAGGGAGGGGAATATTTTTATTAGAGAAGGTATCAAATAAATCTTAACTGAGCTTACAGTCAAATTCTCAAAAATCAGTGGTGCATGGCAGCAAGCTGGTACAAGTTGAGCATCTCTAATCTAAAAATTCAAAGTGCTCTAAATTCTAAAACTTTTTGCACACTACCATGATGTTACCAGGAGAAAATTCCACAACTGGCCTCATGTAATGGGTTGCAGGGAAACTGCAAATGCACTAAACACACTGCATAAAATTTTCCTACCAGACAGACCAAAAAACACCTGAACTATCCCCAACATTTGTGGTCCTAAGCATTTCCAGTAAGAGATACCCCATGTGGACTAGCTCAGAGCTGGTTGTTAAGAATTCAGGAATTTACAGTTAGTTTTCAACTCTTGGTGGCCTTAAATCTCCCAGGGCCGAAGCATTCCACCAGGAGAGGGTATAGTCAGGGCCGGGCTGTTGTCAGAGAGCCAGTTTGGCAACACGCCTGCGGGTCACTGTGTGCTCATGCAAACTAGGACCACGGAGTCCCCTATGTCCCCTGCGGGCCTCAAGATCAGATCAACAGTCTCTCCACTGGATCCTTCCTCAGAACATCACACTGTGTTCCTTTTTTCCCTCCAACTCAGGAAGTTCTAAATGACACAATTTCCTACCCTGATGGCACATTCATGGATTGGGAGTTTAAGATCTCTGTCTTGTATGACATTGCGAAGGTAAGTGAGAGACGTATGAACACAGAACATCACTTAAGAAAATTTAAAAAACACCTAGCAAGTGATTCAACCTCATTGTACACTGGTTTCTTTATCTGAAAAATTATAATAATGGTAGCTCTGTATATGTAAGGATTTTTTTAAAAATGATGAAGATGGCTTACTAACAAGACCTGCTACAAGTAAATGTTCAACTTATTCAGTTATATTATTATATTCTTGGTATTCTGGGTATTCTTGGCATTATTCAGTTCCAGATTCACTAATAATCAAAACAATGTAAAACTGCAGAAAAGACAAATGAATCCTCAACTTTATAATAGAATATTTGAGGCACAGGCAACAGTCCACACACAAGGCAATAATAAATTTGACGTGACGATACGCAGACACGGTATGAGAAAGAAGGCAGACACAAGGAGCAGGGGCCTCATTCAGGAAGACAAGTCAACCCTGAGGGCGAATTATTTCATACAGTCTTAAATCAGTTTTAAAAAATCTGAGTGTAACATGTCTGCCACACACGTCGCACTTCTATATTTCAGGCTGAAACCCGCTCCTGTTCTAAGATCAGTGGCTGCACTACCCAAAGACCATTTTCGTCTTTCATATAATATTCCTGAACTAATACAATATTTCTGTTTTAAAGCATGAAACTCACTCCATTTTAGGAGACAATCTAGCCCAGAATCCCTCTCAGGAAGATAATGACTTATCATACATACATACATACATACATACATACACACACAGACACACACACACACACACACATATGTGAACTCGCAGAGGATGTATGCAGGGTCACGGAGCCAATATGCAATATGAAGAAACTTGAAAAGAAACACTGCTCCTCATACTTAATCAGACCTTTCAGTTGCTTTTTTATTTGCTATCTAAATAGACTTCATAGTGTTCAGGCAAAGGTAAGGTCTCTAGCAATATTTTGAAAGTAAAATTAATGACTAAATTTAAAATCATATGGCATGAAGATCTGGATGCTGAAATGGCTTTAAGATGTCACTTCTCTAGAAGAAGCAGCCAAAGTGTCTCATCTCTTTGTTTTCCTATTGTTCTAAATACTTCAGGGGATGTCCTATCTGCATTCCAGTAAGATAGAAGTCCACGGTCGTCTGAAATCCACCAACTGCGTTGTCGACAGCAGAATGGTGGTGAAGATCACTGATTTCGGCTGCAATTCCATCTTACCACCAAAAAAAGGTCTGCAACAAATGCGCTTTTTGTTAACTCCCCCTTGTTTTCTACATTGTTCTCAGGGCCATATAGAGAGTTCAAAAAATGATGATATAATGAAAACAACTCCTTGGAGCCACAGGAGGAAAGATTCTAGTTCGCTCTCCAGGAAGAATCATTTTGTAGATCACTTCTTGAGTTAAACAAATGGCTTTCGCTGAGATTCCCCTGCACTTCAGAAAGAATGACTATCATAACTCAGAAAATAAATGTGGACAAGAGTGTAGGGCAAAGAATTCCTTCTACATCCTTAATGGGAATGTAAATTAGTGCAACCACTATAGAGATTCCTCAAAAGCTAACACTAGAAATTCGACTTCACTAATTCTACTTCACTGAGCTATTCCCTTTCTA
>PVIR01014051.1:0-41034 GCA_004026965.1 Petromus typicus | reverse complement strand
TCACTTTGTCCTTACCAGTTGTGCATCTTGAACTGTAATTAAAACCATATAAGATAATTTTGAAGTGCTTCACATTCTATGGACTGTGGATAAATCTGAACTGATTATTGGGTCTTGACTTCCTCCCCCTTGTACACACACACATTCTAATTACCCACTACATTTGGTCATGCTCAATAAAACAAACAAGTTGAGTCAATGAAATGTAAGCCGCTTATTCCTCTGGATATGACCTAAAGGTGGATAGTGCAAGAAAGAATAAAACTGACATAGGAACATTTTGCTTTGAGACCTCATACGAACTTAACATTTTACTAGATTATGCTAAGTGTCATGTCATGAATCTAGTCCTGTGACACTTCTAGTTTTTATCATTATGACATCGTTGAGAACATTTTTTCTTGGTATGACACAAAGACTTCCTTGTGAGTAACTATTAGAGAATTTTTTTCTCATTTCACTTCTAAGAATAGATGTAGTTCTCATAAATTACTGGCTTTGATTCGAGCTGTGGAATTGATCATGCTTCTGTTTTTATATTTACTGCTGGGAAACCTAACCCCAGATAAGTCCATGACCTGTGTCTTCCAGAAACAATCACAGAGTCTCCAAGAGCGCAAGAATAGCGGAACCGTGCTCAGGACGCCTCGCTTGTCCTCGGTGATTTCTATCGATACAGCCTGGCCCGGGCAGCACAGAAAATCCGCCAGCTACAGGTCACCTTGTGTTTTCCGAGTTCATGATTTCTTTACTATATATACTGTTGTCTTGTATACGGTTTTAATATACTTTGATCTACAGTGAATAATTAGGAAAAAAAAAAGAAGAAGAAGAAGTCTGAAGCTATAGGAAAACTAGTGCTAATTAAAATTGCCCTGGAGTATTGTAGGAACTTTTAGAGATCTTGAGTCTATTGTATATTGTTTGCAAGTTTGGACAACTCTAGAAACATTTAGCTGACAACAGAGAATGAGGGAGAGAGAACCTGCACGTGGAAATGTCTAAACACCGAGGAGCTGGAACCAGTTAGGAGGGCGCTGCTGCCAGCTCTCCCTCTACCTAGCTGGGAGAACAGGGAAGAGCTGCTTTCACTCTTCGTGCTTTGGTTCCCTCATTTGGAAAATGAGAACAAAAGTATTAACTACTTCATGAGATTATTACTCAAATTAAATATGTTACAGATTTACCATAGTCGTTAGTAAAGATTTGCCTAAGTTGTTAGAAAATAATATAAGCATTTCTGTCACTGATAAAGCAAATCTGGATTATTCCCTGTGTTGTATCCCCCACATTTAAAATATATTTTTTAAATCATCATCTTCTTTGTTGGTATTAAACATTATTGTGAATAATTCAAAAGTGGAAGTAATCTTCCCAGCAAAAATAATCAACCAAATCAAAAGACTCCCTAAAAATATAGGAAATATTTGCAAATCAAATTTCAGATAAAAGATTACTCTCCAAAATTTTTAATAAACTCATACAACTCGAGAATAAAATAACAATTATTTCAATAACCCAGTTTTAAAATGGGCAGAGGAATTGATAAGCATTTTTTTCCAAGGAAAAAACAAATGGCCAACAGGAATTCATCAAGGCATGAGACATCACTAACTATCAAAGAAATGCAAAACAAAACCACAAGGAGCTATCACCTCATATCTTTAAGGAATACTTGTCAAAAGAAATGGGATAACAACTCTAAGGATGTAGAGACACTGTGTTCATTGCAGCATTACTCACAACTGCCAAGATATGGAAGCAATTTAAGGGTCTGCTGATGAGTAAATGGATGAAGAAATTGTGAGACATAAAAAGCTTTTTGTTTCATGATGATGTTGAGGATTGAATCCAGGGTTTCATACATAAGGCAAATATTCTAAAACAGAAACCTAGAGCTACAGTCCCCTTCAACAATACACATAAGAGATAAATACATAGACAGATAGGGACGCAGAGGGATAGACAGAGTCTTCCATTATAAGAAAAGAAAGAAATCCTTCCATCTGTGACAGTATGAATGGTAAGCTAAATGAAATAAGCCAGATCCAGAAATGCAAGCACTATATGATTTCATTTTTTTGGAATGTAAAAATGTCAAACTCACAGAAACAAAGAACAGAGCAATATTTGCTAGAGCTCAGAAAGGGAGAAATTGGAAATGATCAAAAACAAACTTATAGTTACAAAATGAATAAATTTTGGAGATTTTTATGTACAATGTGGATGATGAAGGATGTGGTAATTAATTTGATTGTGATAATTACTCTCCAATAAATATATCCATGAAATGGTCATGTATACATTAAATATTTATAATATTAATTGCCAATTAAAGTATTTGATATTAAAAATTAGAGTAAGAAGAAACAGGAAAAATATAACCACGTAGACTTTTATGATTAACCCTGACATAATGAAAATCTTAGAAGTTGTTAAGGGGCCAGGGATTTAGCACAGTGTTCCAGTGCCCACCTTAAAAGCACAAAGTCCTGGGTTTTATCCCAGGTAGAATAAATAAATACATACATACATAAATACATAAATCACTATCAATTTAATAAAATCAATAAATAGCTATTGAGGACAGTGTCTCCTTGTTTTGTTTGTTTGTTTGTTTGTTTGTTTGTTTGTTTTTTGGTACCAAGGGCTGGTTTCATGGAAGACAATGCTTCCATGGACCTGTGAGGTCAAGGCTAAAGGTGATTCCATCATTCCAGATGATTTACAGGAACACTCACCTGGATTCCTTGCAACTGCAGCTCACAGTAGGCCCCTCTTCATTATGAAAACGTGACTGAGCCTCTGATCTGACAGGAGGCAGAGCTTAGGAGGTCCTGAGCAGCTGGATGCTGTAGATACAAGGAAAGCTTGGGGAGCTCATGGCGACTGGCTCCTGTGGGATGACCCCTTTCTCCAAGACCATTGACCTGTGCCTGTCCCTCGTCTGACCCTTGGGTACCTCTAAGATAGAACATGCAGAATCAGACACAGAGGTAGTTGAATGATCTTTAAAAAAGAAAAAGATACATCATCTACAGGTACATATTTTTAATGTTGAATGTGATCATAAATGTATATGTAAAATGGACCAATAAAATCATTTTTTAAAGAAGGAAATCAATGGAGAAGGTACAATCTTTTCAGCAAATGGTGGTAGGAAACACACGCCCATCCTAGTTAATGTACATTCCACAAAACACCTCATCAGGACTCCTCAAACTGCCAAGATTGGCAAAAACAAGAACAACATAAAAAATTTTCACAGTCCAAGGAAAGCTAAGGAGATATGATTTCCAAATACAAAGCAATACCTGAAAGAAATCCTGGAAGAGATGAGAGAATTTGTTAGAATTAAAGAGCTTTGAATAAAGTATGGATTTTAG
The DNA here is from genome assembly GCA_004026965.1 of Petromus typicus. Classification (NCBI taxonomy): domain Eukaryota; kingdom Metazoa; phylum Chordata; class Mammalia; order Rodentia; family Petromuridae; genus Petromus; species Petromus typicus. The sequence continues at coordinate 37,648 of PVIR01014051.1, read as the reverse complement.
TTAATAATAAAGTATTAATATTGGCTTATAAATTACTTATCATAGGGGCTGGGGATATAGCTCAGTGGTTCCTTTGTCTTGCAAGTGCAAGGGCCTGGGTTGGATCCCCAGTAACCACATCACAATACTGGGGGTGGAGACTCACGCCCAGTAGCAACCAGTACCACATACCACAGTGCTGGGCATGGTGGCTCACGCCTGTAATCCTAGCACTTGGGAGGCAGAGGCAGGAGTATTGCTGTGATGTGAGTTGGAGGCTGAGCTCAGGGCCAGCCTCAACTACAAAGCAAGACCCTGTCGCAAAATAAAATAAAATAAATTACTTATCATAGGAGAAACTGATATTCTGTATATAGGAATTCTCTATACTGTCTGGGTAACTTTTCTGTAAAATGTGAAGCTGTTCTTCTTCTAATCAATTTAAAAATCACTGTTAAGAGGCAGAAGCATCCACAGGAGCCTGAATTCCACCCCTAGCATTGCAAAATAATAAATAAAATCTCAATGTTAATATTTGGACATACATCCATGACTTATCTATGTATAAATATATTTTCCCACAAAAATCTTTCTACATATACTACTTCATACCCCCTATTTTTCACAATTCTATCATTATAAAGATCCTTAATTTCAATAATTAGGGGTACTAATTATCATTCCATTGTCTTAGGCCATAATTTGTTACACTCCTCTTTGACATTTCTACTGCTCTCAATTATTTGCTAAACAACACTCTAATTTATTCTTAAACTTTTTAACGTCTCATAATTAACTCTCTAGGACTATTTCCACAAGTAAAATCATTGAGTCAAGGTTTGAAGTTCTATTTTTCCATGATTAAATTTTACCCAAATTCACATTCCCTTATATTTACTGGAAACTGCCTTAGTACTATAGATGAAATAAAAATATTTTTAAATAATGAAAGTTTAAATACCGCTCTTTAAAAAGTGAGTATGTAATACTAACAAAGATATCTGACATGGAAATGTTATCTCTTAAAGATTGTAGATCCAAGCAGAAATGCTGCCACATTACTCTGAATATCACTGAATAAGAAAAAGAAAGAATTTAGAGAAGTAGGAAGACGAGAAGATGATCAGGAAAAAAAAAAGAGAAAATATTGTGAGGTAATTATTTGCAAGAAAATTTGGCCAGTGATAACCTAACGTAGCCATAATGCAGTAAACAAAAGAAATAACTAAGTAATTTGATAATGTTATTGCTCCTATTCTATCCAACATTTGAAAACTTGTAACAGCAATGTTGCACTCCTTTGTATTGTGCTCGTGGAGATGAGTGACTACGCAGAAGTAAAATATTGAAAGATCTTTTATTTTTCCAAAGCTTCTTTCTATAACTCCACCAGCTTTTCTATGTCCTGGCTTGAAAATGGCTGATATGGCAATTTCTGCATCTCCATAATTACATGCAACAATGTGCATAACAAAGCTTGCTTTCTTTCTTTCCTCCCTTCCTTTCTTCTTTCCGTTCATCCTTCTATCTTTCCTCCTTCCTCTCCCCCAACCCCTACCTTCCTCCTCCTCTCTGTATTTCCATTGGTTCTATGTCTTTGGAGAACCCAAACTAATACAATATATTTATATTTCAAAAATAAAGGAAACAAAAATTTGCACAATATAGGAAGATAAAATTCTATAAAGTGCTTAGTTCTGTATTAAGATTCTTTTGCAACACGAAAAGATAGAAGACAATAAAAAAAAGTTCACAGTTTTGGTGAAAAATGACTATGAAATGAGAATTTTATAATAGCTGTGAGAAGGAAACAGAAAGGCATTATCAGACATAAAGAGAGAGTCTTAGAAGGTGTTTCAATCAGGTACTTTTCCTAAAGAAAAGTCATCTACAAGTCTGATTACCTTAAGAACAGAGAATAAAACACACATATCAAACTTTAGGCATTCTGGTAATTTGCTCGATTTGCCATGATGCAAATAAGCTAGTTTAAACAGAAGAAATTCATTTTTCTCTAAGTTGGAGGGGTTGAAACTATGGAAACAGGTTCTGCTGGGTGTATTTCTTCTCTCTGGCTGTGGATGGCTACATCTCTCTGTATCCTTGCATGGTCTGGTTGCTGTGTGGCTTGGATCCTAATCTTATTTTTAAAATGGTTTAATGAAGTATAATTGATATTTTAAAACTCTGCATGTATTTAACAGACACAAGCTGATGGGTTTGGATATCAAATTACAGATGTAGGCATACATCTACTATACCTCTACCACAATCAAGATAATAAACATATCTGTCACCCGTAAACCTTATCCATATAAACTTATCTATCACCTTGGAAGGTTTATTCACTTCTTTTAGTTCCAGGTTTCATTTTACTTTATGATAAAAATAATGAACATGAGATCTCACTTCCTGTAAAGCACAGGGGTCAGATTGGGTGTGGCTCACCTTAATGACTCATTTTAACCTAATTGCCCTATAATACCTTTTAAAAATACCTCTAAAAAACAGTCACAGTAAGTTATTGGATATTATTAACTTAATGTATGAATTAAGGAAAGAGAGGGCACAAATAATGTGTAACAGACATAAATATTCATAGTAAATTTTTAAAAATTGTTCTTTCAGTCATGAACAACTTTTCAAAGAAAATATGTTAAAATTTGACTTGAAAACACTGAGAGACTAATGATGTACATTGATACAAAGTTTTCAAAAATAATGTTAAAAAAATCAAAGGAATTTACTAGTGTTTTTTGTTCTTCTACTTATAAGTCATGGGTAATTCTTGAGAAACATAAATGATTGGAGGTCACAGAATTGGTAGAAAAGCTATAAACTCTATTCTATCACACAAGCATGAGTGTGGCCATATTTGTCAAGAATAGTTAGAATAGCTCAAAGGCAGTGCTGCCCTCCCTGGTTACAGGTGATGTGATTCAAAGTCACAAGCCCCAAGCCTGACCACTCAGAGACAGGTTCTCCATCACTACAGGGATTGGCCAGAAATGTTATATGATCCAATCTAGGCCAATCAGCTTTCAGGGAAATGCTTCTTGCAATTATTTTTTTTAAGGAGACTCTTCTAAAATTCAAGATGTTTAAATAAATTAAGCCTGAAAGTGAAGATTCAGGTCCAGCTTGAATATAGGATTTGTGAGGTCCAATGAAAAGCAAAGGCTGATAGAAGTTTCACTACACTGATTATTATAAAATGAATCAAGGGCTTTCTTACTCCCCCCCCCTCAAATTCATATATTCAAGTGCTAACATTTAACACCTAAGAATATAGTTATTTGGCAATAGGACTTATTTGGAAAAGACATCATTAACTAACAATGAAGTCATGAGGGTGGGTCCTAATTCAAATGACTGTTCTTACTCATATGGGATATCAGAACACCACATGAACACAAAGGCAGTGTTCAGAGTGATCCATCTATCATCCAAGGACTATCGAAGGTTGCCAGAAAACTTCCAGAAACTAGGCATGGCACAGACCACACTCTCCTTCCCAGTCTGTGCAGGACTCAGCACTGCTTTAGCTGCCTCTACTGTGCAGAGCTAAGTGCTTGCTGAGAGGAGAGCACTTTATATTTGATTCCCCCATCTGCCTGTTCTCCAGACTTTCTAGTCTCGAATTTTCCACTCTCTGTCCATATAGAGCCCTGAACACTTGAGCTACTTCTGAACTCTGGCTCCTCCTTCCATGCAGAGTAGACTGCAGTTCCATGTTTACAAAGACTTTTCCTATCCACTGACTTTCCAGCTCCACTCTGATTACAACTGTACTGACAGTTTCCCTCTTCAGCTTGCACCAGGCCTCTCAATTCATCCACCTGCAACCTGCATTCAGGCCTTTGGTCACTCTTCAGATGAACATAAAGATCATCCCCCTCACAATGTGTGTGTGGTACAAGCCAGAGGCAGGTGCTGTGGCCATGGTAGGGAGAGACCCAGACACCTGCTTAGTCTAATCCCACACTGCTCCAGATGCTCTATTTATTTGCTGCAGTCTCCTTTCCTTTCCTTGTATTTATTTATACATTTATTTTTTGCAGTTGTGAGGAATGAGCCCAGAGCTTTGTGCATGGTGGCCAAGTTCTCTCCCAAAGAGCTATGCTCTCAGCTCTCTGTCTTTCTATTTGTAGGACTTGGTGGTCCATCCAGACCTCACTAATACTAGAAAGTCCAAGATGGATCATTACCAGGGCCCTCTTCTGAAATATCCCACCTCTCCTAGAACTACATGATATGCCATGCTGCCGCTTTTCAAAAGGTGTGTCAATTCTCAATGCACTGGGTTCCATTTTCCAGTCTTCATGGGCTCACGCGATGGTTCTTGTATTTATCCTTACCACTACCATCATGCTGCATCTTTTCCCATCCATGGAAAACATACAACATACCATCTGCAGAACATGGCCTCAGTGGTGCAACAGCTGACAACACAGCTGGACTTAATGCAGAGTCTTTCATGTTCTAAACCCTTCTTAAATTGCCAACTTCCCATGTCACCCAGTATACATAATCCAGAGATGCATTCCAAGGACACAGGTACAAAAAGCTATGGCTCTAGGAGCTGAAGCATTTACAAGGAGTTCAGCTGCTTTTCTTCTTAGCAGTATAGATTGAAGTGTATACATAGATATTTGGCTTTTAGTTTTGGAGTTATACCCCAGGAAATTCCCCCTAACTGGATACCTAAATTTTTTGAAGTAACATTTCTCTAGCACATCCCTGACTTTCCTACCTATTCTCCAAAACACATGGACCTTACCAAGGTTTCCAGCTTGCTAACAGCTTCTTCTCCCTGCTGATAAAGGAGCATACTACCTTCTGGGTGTAGAATCAAAATGATGTTCTTTAGAACACACAGATAGTCAAGTTGTCTTTAGGGTACGTGAGGCCAAAGAATGAGAGTTAATGTGCCATGAGGTGAAGCTATTGATATCTTCTTCTCATGAATGTGGACTGTTGCTGACCCTTCTGATCACAGTGGGAAAATGACACATTCACCAATTCAGTGGCCACATGAGAAGTGACAGAATTATCCCAGCATGAAACCATACCCAGTTAACTGTCTATAGTCACCTGACAGCTTTCACCCATTTTTTGCAGGAGACATACTTGTGAATTAAATGAGATGCTGAAAATCATCACTGTCACCTCCTTTGTCTCTCAAAGAGTAGCAGTAATCACTATCCTCCTGGGCTGCAGTGTGTTATGACTTATTCTTCTGGGATCCAGAACTATCTCATCTTCCCACAGATAATCCAAATACTTCATAGATTTAATTAGTGTTCTGGAGCTCATGTACTTTAGGATAAGTTTTTCCCAAACACAGAATCCCAGGCAAGTTGCACATACATGAGCCAAGATGATTTGAATCATTAAACGAGGTAGGACAAGTTGAGCCCTAAGAGCAATCTAAGCACACTTAAAAATAACAATAAGGATAAGAAGGGTGGTAATTATAATCTCTCCAGTGAGAGAGAAAAGGTCACCATGACCACTAGAATGCACTGCCAAATATTCAAGATTTCCTTGGCTCGTGTACGTCTGGGAGCTGAGTGCCAGGCAGCCGCAGCAGGCACCAGCCCCAGCTCTCGCTTGCTCAACCTCAGTAACTGCCAATGGCTCAGGTTGCAAGTTTGTTTATATTTAGAAGAACAGGTGTATGGCCCAGTTCTGAGTCAAGTCAGTGCTCTGCTGGTGTCATCTTGATGTGTTTCCTGTTGCTGGACTGATTTCTATGTGGAAAAGGACAACACACACACCTCTATCTGTGCTCAGGCTGCACCTAGTGCAGTGGAACTTTATGCCATGATTTCTGTTCTTTGTAGATTATTTTGCTTGTCCTTCCATTGCATAAATATAAAGTCTTGCTTCTTTGTTTTCCCTTCAATTTTATTGTTGTTTGTTTTAGACTGGTTACTGGTTTCCTGCAAGAAAAAGAGTTCAAAACCTTGAATTCCACAGCATCCTCATCAGAAGAGCAAGTAACCTCTTACCTGTGCAACCTGGATATTATTATAATACTCTCCTTCAGAAACTCTGTTGTCTAATGTAGCAAAATATTTGTGGAATTCAAATAAATCAGCTACAATGAGTCTATAAACACTATGCCAACCTATCAGTGAAAAGATGGCACATGTATAAACTGTTTTGCAGAAAAATATGCTCTTCAAGTGGAAACTCACAAGATGTGCTGTAAGCAGTGGCACAAATATAAATTACTTTTTTGGGGGGGTACTTGGAATCAAACTCAGGACCTTGTACTTGTGGAGCAGGCACTGTAACCACTGAGCTAAATCCCTGGCCATATAAATATCAATAACATGGCAGGATCAAAGACCAGGTATTCGCCTAAGCAGTAGCTGTGTAGCTGCCTTCTCCAGTCACTACATCAGCAAACATTGTGATAAAACTAATACAAGAGGAAGTAAAAAGTTCAGTTGTACTGTTAGTTTATCCTGCTAATGATTTCAGCTCTAGAACTTGCCCAGGCTTCCAAATTTTGTCTAGCATAACATGTAATGTAGAAAAGCTGGATATTGTGTCGTGACATCTTTAAGTAAAATAGGCCCCAGGTGCCAAAGTTCTAACTTCAAGTGCTGATCTGTGAGTTCCTGTAGGACCCCTGAGTTCACCTCTTCTCTTTAATGTGTCAGGAGTAGGAAGCTCTTGATGTCTCCATATCAGAAGGGAAGACAGTATAGCTTGGCACGGCTCCACGTATAAAGTCATTCAACTGTGCAGTGATGTACACAGCCTCCTTTATTGTAAGGGTTTTGTTTTTAAAGAATTGCACAATTTCCCTTGCCTCCTTGCTTTTTTCAAACCAGAAATGTAAATATTTGGGATTATTCAAGAAGAGGAATGAAGTGTGCATTTTAAACAAACCCTAACAAGTGGAGAAAGCCACGGTGAGGCTGATGGGAGTGAGGAGAAGCTGGTAGGGAAAAATGGAATGATAAAATTGAAAACAAATAAACAGAGAGGGTAGAGAAACAAAGTAATAGAAGGATAACCAAACAGAAAGGTGAATAACAAAGAGTTGAAGGAAAGAATGGAAGAAGAAAGATGAAAGAAAGAAGAGAGGAAGAGAGGTGTTGAAAAGGAAGGAAGGAGGAAAAAGGGGGACGTAGGAAAAAGAGAAGGGGAGGAAGGAAATGAGGGAAGGAAGGAAGAAAGAAAGAAATGAAGGAAGGAGGGAAAGGAAGGGAGGAAGGAATCAAGAAAGGAAGGAGGAAAAAGAGGGAGAGAATAGGCAGAGAGGGAGGTGGAAAGGGAAAGGGAGGGTATCCACATGTGGCTCTGCTGATCCTGGTGCTTAGAGCCACTTAGGTTGAATAGTATAAAGTGAGTGAACTGTCAGATGTCAATTACTCACTTGCTGTCCCGTGAGCAAACTAGCCAAGCTGTCCTGAGTAATGTGCGCTGAAGATTCACCTTCTCCTGGGCATTATTTACCAACTCCTCACCAAGGTCCAGTGAGTCTGGTTCCTCCATCACAGTGCAGCCATCACCCTCAGACATGAGAAATCTATACTCCCCAACCGAGCAGCAGAGCCGGGATGCAGAATCCCTGGGCCAGATGCACACCACAGAGCCACCGTCCTAGTCACTGAAGGGGCACTCTGCCTCCAACAAATTTTGCTATTCCCTGAGATTTCTAAGAACACCACAGAAATTAAAGCAACATTTTCTACATTTACAAAGATGATAATTGGTATTGGTAGCACAAGGCAAATTTCACTGCTGGATTCTTCAGTGATGTTTCAAAGTGCAGTTTGGAACTTTGTAATCTCAGCCATTTCAAGCACCTTCAACAGTTCCAGGATTTTTAAATTTTTTAATTGTGTTATTGTTTTGCTTAGAGTGATCATAGTTGTTTTAGTTCTTTTTAACTAGGGGTTTTAATTAAAACTGCATTGACTTCTGTTTCAAATAAAATTCTTGTTTTGTAACCTAATTAAGATTAAGTAGGAGATAATAAAAAGAAAATTCTTCAAAAGCTAAGAATAAATATTGCATATATAATTAATACAGCATTGTTCACATCAATCCATGTTTAACAAACAAATGAAATTGAATAATCAGTGTTTGGCAAGAGCTTTTCCACTGCTTTTGGTAACCCTCTGGAAACCCTAGTAAGTTCTTGCCAATGAAATGGTTTCTGGCCCATATCATTGAGGTCAAAGAAGCCCAGGATCCATTACAAATAGAGGGTAAGGTATAGAGGGTAACAGACACAGGGATGGTATTCGAAGAGTCAGGACAGAGCACATCAGTGCCTGGAGTTAGAGCTCACAGCCTATGTGGGATGCTGAGCTCCTGGGGAGCTTGTCATTGTCCACAGAAGATGAGCAGAGACACAAGGACAGTTGTGGGATGCAAAGATATTCAGCCCCCTCTTGTGAGGCCAGTGCCTAGATGGGTTATCACGACAGCTAAAGTCTCAACCACCCCATCAAATTCCTCAAACACAGGTCTGACCTTCAAAGCAACTTGTACAAGCTAGATGTTCCAACAAAAAAATACCAACAAGGGATGCATGAACTATATTACAGGTATTATCATAATCGTCCAAAAACTCTTCATTGAAAATAAAAATAGGAAGCATTGTTCATTGCCTATAAGAATTCCGTTAACATTTTTTTGTACTCTCATCTCATTTATGCATGATTTTTAAGTGTTATAATCATTTTTTTGTCCTATCTTCAACAACTGCTTTTTAAATTTGGTGAATTTCTGTATTTCTCTTGGACTATAGAGATAATATTGCCTACTCCTTAAGTGGGTTTGTAAAATTAATTACTGAATGAAAAGTATTAAGCTGTTAAGAGTTTATTAAAAAAAATTCAAGTGGCAAAATGCCACCAAGACCTCAAGAATGTCATCCGAAGTCACTTAAGGTGGACAGAGATGATGTTCATGTTTTATTATACCTTTTACAAATAATAGTTATTTCAAGGAGATGGCTTTACACTGATCACTGTGTTTGATTTTGGGGTTGATGGCATTTAATTTTATGTATGTATTCAGAGAGAAATGAAAGGATTTGGTAGTGGCATACAGCTCAGACTATTTTTATTGGATTGGAAAAGCTGTTATTTGCATTACTTGTCTGAAGTTCCTCCCCCAAAAAATTCATGATCTGCTTACATTTCCTGTTAGGTAAAACAATGACATTTTGGAAATTAATTAATCTTATCTAGAAATGCAGCTGCATTATATGAAATTCGTCAAATGCTAACGGCATCTGCATCCAACTCATTTCACCCAGGGCCAAGATGGCACAGGATGACAGGGGATGTTTTCAAGCAACGGGTCAAAAAAATCTTGTCCATTACCATGATAAAAATCTTCTCACGTCATAGACTTCAAATCCTCAGGGCGACCGTCTATGTCCCAAGTAAACACAGCTTCAAACTGAGATTCCTCCCTCTGGGATCCTTCAGAAGACAATTTGATAATTTCCAACCCACACAGTGTACTGTGTATGTTCCAGTACATGTGACGTGGAAGATCATCGTAGCTTGGGAAAGGCGCTCAAGAGAAAGAATCCCCCTCGAAATGTTAATTTCACAACCCGGTTTCAAAAGTGAAACGAGCCCTAGCAAGCAACCAGGAAGTAGGCAACATCAGTAAGATGACATAGAAAATAACAAACCACAACAATGGAAAATGGAGGGGACCTTGGGGCAAGTGTTAGAAATTTCTTGGAGGAAACTGGCACAGCAGAAGGTAGAGACAGGTAGCCCAGTGTCCCATCTTGGCACTTTCAAATGTAAGAGTTGGGGGGAAATTAACCACTCTGGACTCAGCTTCCTTGTATTCTAAAATGAAAATAATAACGCCCATTCTATGAGGGTTTTTGTAGGATTAAATGAGTTAAACTCCGTAGAGACCTGAGTCTGGTGTTTGGCACAGCATGAGCAGGACATATGTGCTTGTTAAGTCAACAGGCTCCTACCCTGAGACACGAAAGTCACTCCACGCTGTGTACACACAACGCACCCAAGCCCCGACGCTGAAGCCATAAATCCTTCTTCTGAGAAAGAAAATCACAGATTCCCAGAGCCTTATTTTCAGAGTCGCTCATGTTGCTTCCAGACATTGGCTATTTAATCCTTCCAGAAAAACCAAGAGAGAATTTGCGCAAATCAACTTCTCCTTTTACAGGCGAGAATACTGCTACTCAGAAAGGTCAAGTGTGTTCCTTGAGATGACCTGAGCAGCTCAGTCCCTCTCCACTGTTATTCACTGAGGGGACTCACTGGCTGTCAGCCGAGACACAGTACTAAATGCACGGGAGAGAAAAAATCCACAACGTGTGACATTCAAACCCACTCAGAAGTCAGAGTATATATAGAGAAAACCAAAGAATGCACTGGATCATATTTATGCAACTTTTCAGAAACTAGATCTTTTCTTCTGAACTGCTACAGGAAACTAGCAAAGTAAGTGCTGGTGAGAAAACTGAAGTTTCCGTTCAGCTTTCCTAAGTGAACAAGGAACTGAAATATGATGACGGCTGTAAAACCTAAGCGCCTGTGCATGCCAGTTATGTGTAAGTTCGTACAAATGTGGTTTGAGTCGGGTCCATTGTAGGAGAAAAATTATTCTGCAAGTGTGTTGAGAAAGTGGGCACTTATGGAGCTCTTCATCACAGCCCGTGTTCTACGCAATCAAAGTATAAAAGAGCAGAGAGACACGTGAGAAGAGGTTGGGTGAGGATGACAGGCGAGTTCAACTTTCCCCTCCAAAGGGCTCCCTAACGTTTTGAAAGACAGTAATTTCTGTCCATAGAGCTTTCGCCGTGCCAGCTCCTGTTTGTGCAAGAACGCTTGGACTTTATCCAGCCCATCAAGTGTTATACCAGAAGTGGAGAAGGGAAAAAAAGGAGAAAGAGGGCGGGGAAAGAATGGAGGGAGGAATGTTTTAGTTATCCCCACGTTAAAGTACATTTTGAAAGCAAAATGCTTTTAGCTTTTAGTAAGTGTCTGGATCACCCCCTGATTGTAAGGTGACGCTTATTTATCACATAAAATTAACCATTTTTGAAAATTAACCTAACTGTAATTCTGTCACTACATTGTGAGTATGTAGGTATTTTAGTTTATGTTATTCTCTCTCTCTCTGTCTCTCTCTCTCTCACTCACACACACACACACACACACATACACACCTCCTATGTTTATAAATTCAGATTTAAAATCAAATTACTATTAAAGTATATGGCTTTTTATTGGTTTTACATTTTATTATTAGTCATTTCTTATATCCTTAAATATTTTTCATAGATTTTGATTATCTTTACTATAATTTCTCTAATGAGAAATTAATCTATTAATACATAATTAAAACATAACCTATTCAAATAAATTATGGATTTTTTCTATTGTTTTCTTAAAATAAACAATACTTATATTTGTGACTCTTAAGCAGTTCTGTGGTTATTTCCTCAGAAGAATTTTCTTGAGATGGAAACCTTGGATCAAAGTACATCAGCATTCAAAATAAAATACTGTCTTTTTGTGTGTTTTCTTAAGTTTTGTTAGAATGAAATATTAATCATTTTTCTCCAAAATGAAAAATTCTGTTTATCAAACCATTTTTCTGCTTGATCAGAATTTTGATTTTACACCAGTTCTGTTCATTTCCATGTATTACTTTATATTACTTTGCTTTTAAATTTATTTTAATTGGTACATAAAAAATGTGACATGAGAATTAGACAGACTTACCTGGCACCATGTGACTGGACAGTGCTTACCTCAGATAAGAACATCTATCTCCTCAAACATTCCTCATTTCTTTATCCCAACACTATTCAAAAGCCTTTCTTCTAGCTTTTTGAAGCACAGCACATTATTATGATCTATAGTCACCCTACTTTGCAACAACACATCAGAACATACCACTCCGCTCTCTGACTCCATGTCTCCCCTCCCTCTACTCCCCCAAATCTCTGTAAGCGACCTTCCATCCCCAATTTGTATGTGATCACCTCCTTTTATATTCTGCATGAGATATCCCCAATTCCATCCGCACTGTCACAAAAACAAGATTTCATTCTTCATGTTTGAGCAATATTCTACTGTGTGTTGAGTCATTTTCTTAGTGGATTAATGGATTTGCTTTTATTGTTTCTATAGAAACCTCGCTAGCTAAACAAAACATCTCACTTTACTGTAACTCATAGCTCTATTTTATAATTTAGGAAATTAATTTAAATACATTAAACACCTCCCAAAGATCACAGAACAAGAAGATTATGAAAAAGTGGCTGGGCCTCCTCATGCTGTGCAAGGATCAAGGGACAGATCATTCCTCCTGTGTGAGCATGAGTCTGGGAGTTCAGCCTGGAGCTGTGGCAGCTCTATGTTCTCCCTGATCTCTCGGTGTGGAGAGTCATACGGTGTGCTGTCTGTATGACAAAGTCTCTTTTACAGGATTCAGAAGATAGCAAATTTTCCTTAAAAAGGCAATGTAGCTTTCAAATAGCATTTTATGAGAAATTTTGTCAAGGTATTCCCTTAATAATAGTATTTTTATGAATGATTCTTGTAGATTATAACCTCTGTTTATACAAGGAGACATTATACATTGGAGAAGTTGAGTTTATTAAATTTTAATCAAATATTTTTGTTTTAATCAATATTCACCCATTCACTTTTATTTTATTCACTTCCAGTTATTTTCATGTATTGGTTCATCACAGCCTGAAACTACTATAATGTCTCCCATTGAATGCCTTTTTCCTTTGTGTGTGTGTGTGGGGGGGGTGTTTTTTTGTTTTTTGGGTTTTTTTTTTCTTGTTGTTATTTTCTTTTTTGAGACAGGGTCTCACTTTGTAGTTCAGGCTGGCCCTGAGCTCAGCCTCAAACTCACATCACAGCAATCCTCCTGCCTCTGCCTCCCAAGTGCTGGGATTACAGGCATGAGCCACCACCACACCCGGCTGAATGCTTTTTTCCTTTAATTTTCCTGTTCCAAAGCCCTCCTCCTCTATTTATATTTTCCTACTTTATCTTTGCCTTCTCTTCCATTTCCAAAGTTTACTTGTCATTGGCTTTAATTAAGAATCTCATAAATACTATTAAGTGGTTTGCAGATCATTTTCTTTTTAGTACTGAAGATTAACCCATTCACACGTACTTTGCTTACTAATGTGATTGGCTTTTGCATTTGTTCTGGCAGTCTAAGCTTTTTGCTTTCCCTTTTTTCCTTTCATATTTCCCAAATGTAAGGCTCTCATCTAAGACTTCATTGTCATCACTCAGAAGGAACTCCCACTCACTAGCTGGGCACTGACAAAGCTTTCTGATCTCTGGCTCTCTCTGATGACAATGTCCAGGGATCCTTCAGTTCATACGCAGAGTCCAGTAGAAACACCTGACCTCCTAAAACTTCTTCACTACATGTAGCTTCTCCCTTTGGTTTTACTTTTGATCGTCCTTTTTTCTGTAATAATCTTGCTGTGTCTTTCTCAGCTGACAAAAATGTATTTTCTTTTTCAGAATAATTTTGCCAGCATTCCCTCTAGACTTTTCTAAGGTACCCTTTGAACTGTCTATTGTGTCCTCGTAGCGTCTTATAGCCTTCATCCTCAGGGCTGTCAGAATCTCCTTTGTAAAAGCAAGTTTAAAATTATAAGCAAGTGAATATTGGAGGCTGTTTATAATTATAATACTTCTTCATGAGGGACTTAGCAATTTACTAGTATAAATGTAGGGCTTTCTTTTAAACTGGAAAACAACTGCTGACATTTGGGTGATAAGTTAAATGGTTCTATCAATTCAGACAAGGGACATGGCCATAACAAAAGCCAGTGTAGCAGTGACAGGCACTGGTGAAGATACATAATGAACAGCATCCTGCATTCATGGGGATGCACTTGGACTTGAGAAGCCACTTGTGTGCTGAAACAATGTATTGAGTCTCAGAGAGGCAGTATTCTACATTATCCTCAAATAACTTCCCTCCACTTAGTCAACAGCAATCACTCTAACAGTCATCCAGCCACTTGCCAGAGGGGAGCAGGGAGAAATTACACCCAGGCCAACAGCTCAGCTCCAGGATAAACAACAAAGCCCTCAAAAGCCCTCTCTTTCTCTTTCATTCTTAGCTTGGCCATGGCTCAGAGCGTGGCTCTGGCATGAAACCACCTTTTCCAAACCAAAGGAAAGGATCTGTATTACAGATGACAGATGACACCAAGACCTCACAGAAACCCACCTACTGACTGGAGCTGCATCAGGTAGGTTGTGTCTGCAAGGGAGAGGTATGCATCCCCGTATGCATGGACTTCTTAACAATGTCAGCAAAGTAGTCTTCACAGAGATTCACCCCATAACACAAGGGAAATGATTTGAAGAGTCTCATCGATGCAGTAAGCCCACATCACAAGAATGCTGCCTGACAGGTGTCCTCTTTCACTGCACATTTCCCACCTTGCAGAGCAACGATCAGATCAATGTGCAACTTTTGAAAGAGTGAGAAGAACTGTCAAAGCAAACACAAAAAGAAAGAGGAAGAGGGTATTGCAAGGGTCCATTTCAGAGAACTAGAGATTAGAGACGATGAGCAGAGCAGGATAAAAACACAGGAAAATCCCTGAGATGCACTGGACATATCTTGTGAGCAAAAGGGAGTTTATATGCTGTGGGAAAACCAAGACATCAAGGGATTTCACTGTCTTCACCATTTATGAGTAGAATGACCTCTTTCTTCCTCCAATTTAATCATGATTAGTTTGGTTACAAGTGACAGAACCTACAATTCAAACTTGTGAGAGGTAGACATAGAGATACAGGGAGAGAGAGACAGACAGGCTCACAGGGAACACAGACAGAAAGACATAGAGGGAGAGAAAGAAAACAGAAGAAAAAGAGCCAGTAAAAGAGCCAACAAAAAGAAAAAAGAGGAATAAAAAGGTAAGTGAGAGGAAGAGGGAGAGGAAGAGAAGGAGAAAGAAAAGGGGGAGAAGAGAGAATAAGGAGAATGGGGGAGAAAAAAGAGGAAAAAGGAAGGGAAAGAAAAGGGATGACAGAATAGGCTCATTCAGCTAAAATGTACAGAGTGTGCCTCAGAACAAGGACACCAATGATGTGAGTGAGGCTCAGTTCCACTTTCCTCACTCTAACTAGGATTTCCTTTGTGCCAACTCTACTCTCAGTGAGCCCTTCCCTCTGAGGGACTGACATCTTCAAGGGTTATACACTAGATTCCCAGCAGCGTCCAAAAGAAAAAGATCAGTTTTTTCTCATATGTCCAAGATACTTGAAACTCCTTGGCTTCAGTTCAGCTCTGGGATCTCCCATACATACCTTGAGGCTGTTCCAAAATGGAGAGAGAGAAATTTCCCTAAGGAGAAAAAAAAAAGGGTGGTTTTGAGGCTGACTCTAGAAGGGCAAAGATAAGTGCACAGACTTAGTTGGTTTACTGTGGTTGGAAGATGAACTGACAGAAAGAATTCAGAGGAAACTGACTTCTTTCCCTGCCTATCCTTCCTCAACTGAATTCTATGGAAGCACCATCTTTATCTGTAGAATTTCCTAACTTCACAGGACTTGGCAGGGCTGCCAATCATAGAACCTTACCCACAAGAGTGAACGTGAGACTTAGTTGAGCCAATCAGAACTGATCTTGTGAAAAATGTTACCTGTACATCTCAGATACAAAAGGTAGTTAAAACTGGGTCATCCAATGGCAGAGCTTCAGAATTTTGACTAAGAGAATGTGAATCTTGGATATCAGATACCTTGTGTTGCTTTGGTTTCATTCTTCTAGATTTCTAATTGTTCAACTAGTCCCTCTATTCTGTGTGTGTGTGTGTGTGTGTGTGTTTGTGTGTGTGTGTGTGTGTGTGTGTGTGTGTGATATGTATGTGGGGGAAAGAGAGAGAGAGAGCACATGGAAGCCTGACTACCACTGAGCTCGTGTTAGAGATTCTCCTCAGTATTCCACAATATTCTAAACATCTAGGACTGAAGTTGGAGTTTCATCAAAATCAATCCCCAGGTAGAAAGGAAAAAACAGCTGTTCCTATTGTACGGAGAAAACTTTGAGAGCATGTGATCTCCAGATACATAAGGTACTGTGGATATGAAACCTTATTTGTGTCTGGGATCACCTGCTATTTATTCCCCAGTGTGCTCACAAGGAAAATGAACTCACTAGGGATGGGGACACATCTATCACTCACATTTCCATTCAGACAATCACACCTTCATTAGTTTAGTAATTTATTAAGAACCTATTTAATAGCAGGCATTGGAAAGATACTGTAAATACTATCCAAGCTGGGCTAACACTAACGCTAGAGGCTTCATAGGAAACATCTAAAAGTTAAAGAAAAACAAAGCACACCTTGTATTGCTTACCGAAGGCAGCCAAAACCAACAGAAATTTATTCTTTCATGCTTTCCCTGTTCCGGAGGGCAGAAGTCTGGCTTTAGGAGAATACTGTGGCCATACGCCTTCTGAGGTGTCTAAGAGGAAACCCGCCTTTGTTCTATTTAGCTGCACAGCCCTCAGCATGTAATCACTCCTCTCAAATCTCTGTCTCCACATCTCTATCATCATCTCTGTGTGTCTGTGGGTCTTCTCCTCTTAAAAGGACAGCAGTTACTACAGTTGGAGCTTCTTCTAAATCCAAGATAATTCCAGTTTAATGAATTACATCTACCCAGACCATATCCCCAAAGAAGATCACAGCCTAAGATCCTAGGAGCCATGAATTTTTGGATGACACTATTCAACCCACCGCATGTTTCATATATAATTACAAGCTGAGTGACAGTGTCTGAGAGGGTCACAGAGGCATGATTCTGGGTACTAAATGTGGTTTCTTGTCCAGTAATTTCCCCAGGCTGTGCTTCCTGGGCACCATGGACCAAGCAAGTTTACTTTGCCACAACCTCCCAGTACGATGCTCCTGCCTTAGAGTTTCCTGGTCAGGAACAGAATTTCCTGAGCTAGATGAAACTTTTCCACCTGGGAGTTGTGAGTGTTCAGTGTTGTGCTTATTGATAGGAAAACTAATACAGTGACCCTGGAAAATACCAAAATCATGGACATGATATTCAGTATTTCATAACTTATTAAGCAAGGGCATTGGACTGTGTTGGGAGATATTTCTTTCTGTAGGCCTAGTTAAATTGACCTGAATCCTCTACAACTAGTTGATAATTTTTAAGGAGTTTCTAGGGGAACAACAGTGGAGGACCATTATTAGAATGATCATGTAATTTATCAACCAAACCAGAACAGTTTTGACCGTAATAAGAGGGTATTATATCAACTACACTAGGACAACAGGTGTAAGCCAGAATTTCCTTGGCTAACACAAGAATTATGATCATCTTGAGGCTGAATCTCAAGTTGTACTGCACCTACCTTGCAAGCACAAGGGTCTGAGTTCAATCCTCGTACCCCTCCAAAAGAATGATGATCATCTCAGGGCCCGGGATTTAGATCAGTGGTTCTGGCACCTGTCTTGAAAGCATAAGGACCCGGGTTCAGTCCTCGGTAACCACGTACAATATTGGGTGTGGAGACTCACCCTAGCAGCAATCAGTACCACATGCCACAAGGCCGGGCATGGTGGCTCATGCCTGTACTCGTCCCAGCACTCGGGAGGCAGAGGCAGGAGGATTGCTACGATGTGAGTTTGAGCCTGAGCTCAGGGCCAGTCTGAACTACAAAGTGAGACCCTGTCTCAAAAAACCTTAAAAAAAAAGAATGATGATCATCCCAATCTTTCATAACTCATGACAGTGATTCTCTTAAATAGAAAAAAATCATATTTTTAATAAAACAGAATTTTACTTGTACATATGGACTACATACCTGCCTTATGCCACACAAAATTAATAGGTGAGTTTATTACCTAATACAGCACTGTCACTTTAGAAAATTGTTCTCACACCTCAGTTTTCCTTCCTTAAAAGTAAGCTGATAGCTGTTTCTATGCTAATTCATTCTATGTGAATGCCAATTAATCGGATTTAAGGATAAGTGTTTCTTTCTTTGTCACTGTGTACATTTCAAAGTATTTCCGGTGGATTTACATTGCAGAAATGCTGGAGAGAAATTGGATAAGACAAATAAAAATTCCTACAGGAAGAATAGTGAGAACTATACTTACAGAGTCCATGTCTTCAAGGTCTGAAGTCCTTTAATCATAAGGTACAAAGCCCAGGCTGTGTCTTCAATCCTGTATCCAAAAGCTAGTTTTTGTAGGAAGTTGGCCAGCTGTTCAGTTCTGCTCTGAGAAGACAAAATTTCAACTCATTTCACAAGGGTTCATAATCTGCCCTTCTCATTTTAGCAGGATTTTAGCAATTCCCCAGGGCCTTCCTCAAATCCCATCATCCTTGGAAATTCCCATCCCATAACACCAGCTGCCGACTCTCCCCAAGTGACACATTTTATGCTTTTCATGTACATCACATGATTGGGAATTTTATCACATAGTACCATGTTCACTCCATTCCCATTTTTGCATAATTTCTCGCAACCAAATCCTCAAGTATAACAAATTGGGCTTAATCAGCTGGAGCCTCTCACTTTGGGGGGCCCTCGCTGAGCCTAGGACCAGGTGGTTAAACTTTCATATGTCAGGATGAATGAAAGGGGCTGCCAATGGATGAAAGGGGCTGCCAACGGGTTAAAGGGAGACCGGAGGCCATGAAACCCTTGGTGAATCCTCAGGACCCTGAAGGCAACAGCCCAGCAACAGCACACCCATTCCACATGCAGCTTAGATAGTGCTGACACTGCCTCCAAATGCCCTCTTGCTTTTGTCCTTCACATTTCTCCTACCTCCTCATTCTGCTCCTCTGTCCACCTCGTCCTCCTTCTTCTCCTGAACTAGAGACTGAATTTAGATCCCTAACACTGAGCTTATGTTCCAAGCTCTTAAAAAATAAATCAAATTTGAAATAAAATCTCCTCAGGTTGCTAATTGCCAAAATAGGCTAGAAGTTTTGATCTTCTTGCCTCAGCTTCCCAGAGTCCTCCGATTACAGGCATGTATCACCACACTCAAGTAGATTTTTCTTTTTTTGTCATTTAAATCTACCCTTGAGGTTCATCTTAAACTCCAGCAATTCCTAAATAATGTATGGAGACCACCTAATTGTGGCTGTGTATACGTGCTAGTCTTCAGATATCTCTAAGTATTATAGCCTAAAGTGTTGGAAAGCTATTCCTGTAGACATGCGGATAGTAAATATCTTAAGTTTGCAGGCCAGATATTTTCTGTACTAATCACTCAACTCTGCCATTATGGTGGAAAAGCACCATGGGTAATATATATAAACATGGTCATGGCCTTATCCAATCAACTGTATTGACAAAAACATGATTAGGCTGGATGTGTACTACAGAACAGCTTAAGTTAACATATATCCTACCAGCATACATACACATCTAATACAAACTACCTGGTTCATAAAATGCTCTACTATTTTATTTCTCAGCCTGTCCTCTTTCCTCTCTATATGAGGTCTTTAATCTTTATTTTCAACAGTCTTTCCATAAGTCTAACCTCAAAGCAAATATTCAGACTTCATAATTCACAACTCATACTTTCCTAGTTCTGTAAACTTGAAGGCATCTTATGAAAGAAGTGGTAATACACATATTTTTTCATCTCTGGAGCCATCTGAAAATACACAGGGGTGTAGAGAAAATTGTGAGTATTAAGCATATGCCTTGGCACATTAGTGAGGACACAATTCCACCCTGCTGGCCTGCATCACCAAGTCTTTGTTGACTCATCAAATAAGAATTTTGAAGAATCATGCCATTTGTTTTGCTGTCTTCAATAGTTCTTTTCACCTCATACTGGATTTACCAGGCCATCTGAATTTCTCAAAGTAGGCAGCATAGCTTCTAGATTTCACTAATCCTTTAGTATTACTAAATTAATAGGAAAATGTTGGCTCTTGGCAGGACCTCCCAAAATCTCCCCTCATGTTCTTCTCACTTCAGTCAGACTCAGGAATCTATGTAAGTTAGTTACTAAGTTTCCACATTTTCCCTTTCTCCATCAGTCTAAGTGATTTGAGTGTTCACTTTAGAAATATTTCATTTAAAATAAATAAAGAGAAACTTCCAGATTACTTCCCGGTAAGCCTGACAGGTTTGTGCTCTTCACACAGTGTCTGCCCACTCTGTCACCCTCGAGGATCTGGGCATCTTGTCCCTTGACCCTCTGCTTTTAATCATCAGTCTGTTTCTACCATTTTTCTCCTTTGTGTTTACCCAGTTTTTTCAGGGTACTTTTCTTCCCACTCCCAAACACTGCCCCTCCCCTCTAACAATTTTTCCTTGGAAACTTGGCTGTGTGTAACCATTTACTATATTATGCATATGTTCAAATCCACTATAATAATTAACAGCCAAGGTTCAAATGGTTGATGGAGAAGTTGTGCAGGCCAGGAAGGTGTTGATATAATGGCTAAGGAACCACACAGAGAATTCCCTCTTCACTGCACTACTGACGAAACTAGCTGTCTCTGTGGGATCTGTTTACTTCCAGGGTCAAAGTTGAGACAGTCTTTGATAATCTGTATATACCTGCAACCCAGTAGGTTGGCCAAAGCAGAACCTAAAACCACGATGCCTTCGAACAGAAAGCACCAAATCCCAACTAGGTTGAACTCCCAATAAGAGAAGTGCTGCTGAGGTCAAACAGGTTTTCCTATAGACCCATAGAATCTTACACTTTCTTCAGAGACATAGCAGTCATAGTATGGAAAGAATTCCATAAATAACGGTTATTAAAATGCCAGAGAATAGTTAAATGATAGTCATACAAAACAGATCCCTTGTTTGATTTTTAAAACAAGCCTCCATCACCTTAATAGGAAAAACATGTGTGCTAAAACCCACGGGCACAATTCTGTTTTCAATGAAAACCTAGAATTTCTACTTAGGTCAATGAAGCCAGGGTGGGGGGTGTCTTGAGTAATAAAGGAGATAGAGATGGACAGGGATGTGGGGAGGTGCTTTCCAGGGAGATATTAGAACCTGCAATGAGTATCAGATTGTGCTCAGCCATACCCACCACACTGGGACAACCTCTGTAGTCAGCAAACCTACTGGTAGGTCAACATTCATGTCTTGTCCTGTATCATTTTGTACATCATACCCTAACAAGGCAGCTCCTGAAGTGTCTCAGCATGTTAAAGCCAAATCAAATTGGCTATGAATGTAAAATTATCTGCAAAGATTTGAACATTTTTTCTACTAATGTAGCCACGTAATACAACTTGAAAGCTGAGACTGTGATGGCTCCTACTTCATTCTCTCTGCTCAAGATTTCTTTGACTACTCTGTGTCTCTTCTAGTACCATGCAGTTTTCAGGATTGTCTGTGAAGAATGCTGTTGGTGTTTTCTATTAGGACTGTATTAAATTTAGGTGTCACTTTGGTGATCTGACTATTGGAAGGAAAGGGTTTTTGACTCACCTTTTTGTGAAGACTACTTGTCTTGTTCATTTGCAGACTAATAATAAATCCTCTTCTTTTCCCATCTTCACTGTTAGCACTCAAGAAAAAATTACAAAGTTAGATGGTCAAAGACCAAGAAATATAGACACTTACTCTTGTTGGTTCAAAGGAAGAAGGTAGTTTAAAATGAAGTTAATAAGTGTCATTCCACTTTGGTCTAATAGTCATCATCAAGTCAATCCATGAAGTGATAATCTCTATTTTAAGAACTAAATTACTTGAAGAAGGAGTAACATATGCTACCAAATATTCAGAGAAGTGTTCCAAAGTACCTAATTCTTGGTAGCTGATCCATAAAAGGAGCTTCCCAGTGGAAGTACAGACTGCTTTCTTTTGCTTTCTGTTTATTATGCCAAACATCATTTGCACTACATTTTTTCACAATTGTATTTCCTTCTGATTAATTGTAAAAGGGGAAGAGTGTCTCCTTTAATTTTTATTTTATGCCTAGAGCTAATAATGACCAGAATAGAGCAAGGGTTCTATAAGTTGTCAAATAAAGGAGAAGAGACTACTTTTCTTTGTTCCAAACTTTGCTGATGGAAGCACACGAAGTGATAACATTTTCTCAAGGTAAAGTGCCACAAGACTGTGGGGCAAAAATTTCCTTGAGCATCGAAGTGTTGTTGAACAGTGGACGTTATCATCAGTTATCCTTTGAAAGTCATGATATTTTTAGTGGTTCATTTCTAAGGACTCAGTACGTAATCCGACCAGTCCCAAAGGTAGTATTTTTTCATTTAGGAGGAATGTCATTCTTGTTTTAACAGTTGTCAGTGTCTGAAATCATCAGCCTCTGTATATCTTGGTCAAATGGACATTTTCATACTGACTATAATTGCCACATGCATAACATCTCATACAGAAGAAAGGAAATATTCTAGGGATGA
The DNA here is from genome assembly GCA_004026965.1 of Petromus typicus. Classification (NCBI taxonomy): domain Eukaryota; kingdom Metazoa; phylum Chordata; class Mammalia; order Rodentia; family Petromuridae; genus Petromus; species Petromus typicus. Next base: position 15,242 of record PVIR01014051.1, on the reverse strand, counting down.
GAAATCTTCATCTCTGAACTAATATTTCAACAGAAAACAAGAACTTTTCTCCTTTTCACAATATGGCTTAATGTGTTATGCTTTCTGTTATAATGAAAAGATTTTTAAACTTGCATACTACGCTTTGCTGACCTGATGTTTCGCCCTTTTGCAGATTCTAGCTTTATTTGTTTTTTGTCTGTCTACACTTATAACCTAGGATTAGATGTGAGACCTTTCAAATAATTGCTCTGAGAGTTCTTTTAAATTTCATTTATTCCAAGCAATTTGAGAATTTAGCATCTGTATAAGGTAAGCCCAAGATCTCATGACACTCACCTAATCTGTCTGCAGCTGAGAGAAATAAACAGCACCCTGCACTTTGAGAGTGTTTTAAAACAATTTTCCTCTTCAGCGATTCCAAAGCAAGTGTGCTGAAAATACCCCTTACCTCAGAGAAAATGCATTTATGTAAAAATCCTGAAGGGAAAAAGCTTTAAAGCCATAATATGCCAAAATAACAGCATACAATTTTATAGTAAATCATACTGACTGTTCATCTATTCTTCCAAATTTACTAGAACAAAATTATTTTCTTCTACAGAAAAGACTTTGTTTCTAAAAGTAGTATAATGCTAATTCCATGATGAAAGAAATAAAACTAGCTACTTTTCACATGTAAGAAAAGTTGTTTCAACCCAGGTGTTTTGAGATGCACCATTTCAATCATTCAGCATCTCATTTTGAGCAAGAGCCAGAAGCGCTCATGATAGGTATTGAAGTTAAGATCAAAATATATAAAATAAAACACAGGGTCATGAGTTTAATGAGAATTATACTTTAAAAGTAAGTATAAGACAAATAAAAAAGATGTCAAGATAAAGGATGTGTAAGTGTCAAATACACCATCGTGACAAGCAGCTGTCCCAGTGGGACAGAGAGCAAGCTCTGAGGGGTGGGAAGCTCAGAGTACAAAGTCAAAGCATTCTGCACAAGAGAAAGGACTGAAACATAAGTGCACACTAGGAGGAACAGAAATGATATTCAGGATGAGGAGAAGTCTCAAACTGGAAATTCATGGGCCAGATGGCATCCCTAGAAATATTTTGCCTATTATCCTAAATTTTAAGAGCAGTTGATAATATTGAAAGATACAGAACATTTCACATACACATCCAAATGCTCAGTTTGTTGTTGAAACTATAAAGACCCAGAGACATCTAACACACATTCGCCCATGTTCAGAGTTGGCTGGAACTTAGGAGCAGTAATATCTAGATCGTCTCCTGGTCAGCAGCTCCTCAGGGTCCCTCCTTCCCCCTGTGGTCTCACAGAGCCCAGGGTCCTTAGTTCCATTAGGCAAAGGGACTTACACGATTCACCACAACGTCCCTAGACCACACCATTTGGTTAAAGGAATCTTTTTCTTCCAGTTCTCCATAGATCATGTTTCAACAGATGACCCCATACATAAGCCACTTCACTAGTATAGAAAATATGATTAGAGAAATAGAAATAGACTGCATTTGATTCCATGTTAAAGAATTTGAATTCACAACTCAAAAATAAGAAGGAAAAAAGACCTTAGAAGTAACATGATAAAGATACTGTTTTAAGGAATTACTTCTGGGGATGAGGACACAGTGCCTTAGAATGCAATCAGGGAAAGCCAGTAGTGGCACACAGCTGAAGGTTGCACTAGACAAGTGGCTGAAGCTTCCTTTCTGCGCTCAGCTGGTCCTCACTGCTCACTCACCACCTGAGCTCTTCCTCGCATCAGACCAGTGGTGGCATCAGAAGTTCATAGAAGCATGGACCCTGTGTGAACTTGGTATCTGTGTGATCAAGGTTTTCGCTCCTTTGAGTCATTCCCAACCACCCCTTTACCCTACCCGTACATTCCTTGGAAAAGTGGTCTTCCATGGTGCTGGTTAAAGGAACCACCACTTCCCTGGTGCTGGAAAGGCTGAGGTCCTCTGAACTAGCTCTGTCATTACCTTCTTGCTTTCAGAATGATGAAATTGGTTGTCTGATTTTTGGAATCAGCACATTGCGGATTGTGGAGCAAGCAGAGGAAGAATCTAAATATCCCACCATATCCACTCATGTAGTAAGTTTACTTAGATCCACTTCCCATCCCACCAGCTGCTCCCATGTCTGACTTCACCTTGTTTGGATATTCCTTACCACTCGTGAGCTTAAGAAACATGACATGTTTCTTTGGAGTGGTTTCACAGTTTTCACGTAGCATGACATCCCAACATTTAAGCATGATACTCATCTTGCAAGGTTGCGATGTTGCGCAACCCACAATGCAGGTACTCAACTCTATTCTTCCTTATTTCTGTATCTACATGTCTTCACTTGCCCTGCTCACTTTACCTATAGTGTCCTTTTCCTTATAGCACCTATCAGCATCTTATTTACCTTTCGAGAACTCACCTTTAACATGAGTTTTCCACAATTAGCCACACTGTCCCTAGACCGCACCATTTAAAGGAATCCTTTTTTCTTCCTGTTCTCTATAGTATTCCCATCAGAAATGCCAGAACAGACTCTGTCATTGGGACAGTATGTACAAACAAACTAACTGGCTGGCTCAGACCAATTAGTCTGTGAGCATGTGAAAGACGAAGAAAATATTCTTATTATCTTTCATTCTAGGGAACCTTGTATTATACTCTATTTTATATACTGGATGTACAGTTAACTGTGTGTTTTCCCTTTCTGTCTTTTCCTCTCTCACAATGTTTTGTTTCAGAAAATGATTATTATTTTTTGTTTGTTTGGTTTTTGGTACTATAGGTTTGTTTTTGAGACAAGGTTTCATTTTGTAGTTCAGGCTGACCCTGAACTCACTACACACTCTAAACTAGCCTCAAACTCACAGCAATTCTCATGCCTCTGCCCCACAAGGGCAGGAATTACAGACATGAGTCACCACACCCAGCACTGTTCTATGTGGTACTGATTGCTAATGGGCATGAGTCACCACGCCCAGCATTGTTGTATGTGGTTACAGGAGAGTGAACCTGGGCCCTTGTGCTTGCAAGGGGTGCCAGATCCACTGAGCTAAATCCCCAGCCTGAATTATTAATTTCTTCATGCTTTTTTCTTTCATTTTCTATATTTCACCAAGTACAGCCAGTGTTGGGCACAACCATTATAGAAGACAACAGTTAGGTGAAAACATGTAATTTAAATCAGCTGGCCCAGAGAAAACTCTTTTGTTTCACATGTTTTCTTTATTTCTAGGTAAAGTGAGCTCTGTCTCCATCACGAGGCACTTATTAGGTGATGGCACACCACAGAGACCAGTGATCAGTTCCAAATCAGGAAGCCTCCGAGCTGTCCCACAAGAGCAGCCAGACTGTCCTCACAGCTGCATCCCAAGTTCCTCAGAGGCCTTAAAAGGAACAGCTCTGAATGGGGCTACTAAGCTAAATCTAGAACAAGAGTCAGGAGCTGCAGGAATTATTCTGGAAGATGAAAGGTGGTCCTCAAATAATTAGCACAAAGTTTGCAAACTCTTTTGGAAGGTAGTACCAGCATCGCTCCGACAGAGGCTGGTCCTTGTTCTCCTTATCCATCCCCTGGGTCCTCATTACTCCAGTGTTAAGTAACTGTGTCCGACAGCAGTTTTCATCTTCCAAGCTGCGGGTCTATCACCCAGGAGAACACAAGCAACTTCTAATTTCTAAAAGCCTCTTTCTTACCATTTCTCTTTGCAGTTAGCATCTGCACTCTAGAAACTGCTCCATGAACAGTTTTGACAGTCACTATACAAGAAATGTTCCAGGTGCTTTGAAGGCTTATATTGAAATACTTTGGCTTGTCTTAACTCAGAGATTATACTTTACTTAAAACCAACATGATTCTATAATTACATAGAGAAAAGGACTATATAATTAAAAGTGACCATTTCCAGTTAATTTTCTCTGCCTTGTTATTCCTCCCAAGAAGTTTATTCTTCTATTTATTTTGTTCCAGTAATTGTCCTAAATGATGAAAGCACAATGTTCAATATGAAAAAGTCTTAGTCTTTAACTCACCATCAAATAAAAATGTCAAAACAGAAAATAGAGGCAGGCACGGGAACACACACCTGCAACCCCAGCTGTGCAGGAGGACTGAAAGAGGAAGATGATAAGTTGTAAAATAGCATGGGCAACTTTGAAAGACCCTGTTCCAAAATAAAATTAAAAAGCTTAGAGTTGAAGCTGTTATGAAGTGTTACTGGTTAAATATCCAGTACTTAAAAAGAAAAATCACAGCAAAGCACATGTCAATCCACAGAACAGTGTAGATGTTCCACCATTTCTGTTCTACTGAAACTCAAATTCCATGGCTTAATTAAATGTAAGTATTTATTTCAATCTGTAATAAAGGTGTACAAAATGTTCTGAGTGCTAAAGGGATTAGACTGTCGACTTTGGGGAAAAAACAGAATGAGTCTGGAAAATTTTTTCCTAAAGCAACATGAAGAAGAATGGGAAAAAGGGCTGATATGGTAAAATCACAAAATGTGCATCAGTCTAGCTGGACTTCCAGACATGAACAGAAAAGTAATAAATGCTGCTGTGGAGCTGAGCAGAAGACAGGGTTTTGAGAGCACTGTGCACCATGAATAGGAGTTTTCACTTTACTCCAAATGGAAGCAGGAACTGATCAAAAGATTTAAACAGATGATTAGCATCAACAGGTGCATTTTAAAGAGATTCTTGGGAGACCATATGCTGGATCAATTATAGTTGATTAGAAATAGAGAGAGGAGACTGTAATGGGGAAAAGGGGAAGCTTGATTGGAAAAAGCAAAACCATGATCTAAAAGTGGGCAGTGGGAGTTGATCTGAGAAAGAGGGCAGATGCCCTAGTAGTATTTAAGAAAAGACAAACACCAATGTGGTTGCCTGATGAGAAGTGGAAGATGCAGAAAGAGGACTACAGAAAGGAAAGGAAAGAGTCAAGTGAGCATCCAGACAGGATCAGCTTCAGGGTGTGGAGGACCTAGGCAAATGAAATTATTTGGAAATGATTAAGAATTCCAAGCTGGTGACAGGTGAGTATCCAGCACAGCCCAGGACCCTGGCAGCATGGCCATATGGCCGTGAGGCCCTCGAGACTCCAAGGCCAGTGCAGTGATGAAGACGGAGGCCATGGCATAGGATCTGTGAGACCCAGAGAATAAGAGACAGGGCTGATACAGAAGAAATAGAGTAAGACTTGGTCATACATGTTGATTTTTATATTCTCATGATACAATTCAGTAGAAAGCAGTAATTAAGGCAAGGACTTTGGAATCAGTCTGGGTGCAGGTCACAGATGTTTTACCAGAGGTCACAGATGTTCTCCTTGTGATCCATGAGATCTTTGGAAAGCTACCCAAATTGAATGTGCTTCAGTTTCCTCTTTTAAAATCTTCAGAGGTTTAAAAGGATCACAAGAAATCATACTTCAAAGTTCTTAGTCTAGTACTAGTATATATTTTATGTAAGCCATTAATAAATAACATCCATTAGTATTAAGGCCAGTGGATTGTTGACTGTTCAATCCTGAAGGAATAAACTAAAATTGAAGAATTATCAGCACACAGGTGAATGATTCAAAATGAATCACTTATATATCATGCTACCTTTTATACCACAAGTGGTGATGTAACATACATAGAAAGGAGAATGAAGTCCCATGATAAAGCTGTTGGAATGAATACCAGTGACATTTGTTGGAAAGGGAGACAGATTGAACTCTGGTCTTTGTGCAAGGAAAATTGTACATGAACAAATGAATAGATGATGGTAGAACCTCCCAATAGAAAAGAATCTAAGACAGGTTTATAAGGTCATCATTGTGGATGGAATCTCCCAGACAGGCAGTTAGTTTCTCTATCAGTAGATCCCACAAATCCTGCTTCCTAAATATATGCAATATAAGTTCCTGATGTTTCTCCTTTGCTTGGGTCACTCCTGTGCAACTTTTCCAGCGTGTTTACAAAATTATAAAACTATGACCCTACTTCTAAGAGAAAATGATATCTGATTAGTTTTACAGCACTCCACAATCCCAACGGTGTGGGGAGAGTTTCCCACTTTCCCTTTCATCAAGGCAATCAAGTGATGAGTCTTTCCTACTGCATTCAACAAGTGTCATCATTTAAAGGTTTGGCTCCTCTATTGACAATCTAATTTACAATATACTCTTTGAAGAATAAGATATATTTTTAAATGTTTTTCTGAATCCCATTAGTAGCTTGTGAATATATTCATTTTTCTAAAGTAGGGAAAATGGGACAAAGATGTTTAAATGTTCTGCTCATGCCTTTAAGTTTTTTTAAGGGCACAACTTGAGACTTCATTCCATAACTGAGGTAGTCTTTCTGCTTGAGTCCTTTGATTAGTCAAGTCCATGGTCTTCTGTACCATTTAGTGATTTAGCATCTGGTTTTAGGTTATGTGATTTTTCCCATGAATAATAGTAAAAAAAATTTAAGTTAGGTATCAGTTCAAAAATTCATAAACTTAATGGGAAAAGTTCGATAGGATTTGAGTAGTATTTTCCACCCAGTGACTGCAAGAGCCAGTGGCAGAGTAGAGTATGACCAAAAATAACATGCTAATTGAAAGCATATTGCTGGATCATTAGTTCAGCATGGAAACCAAGGTTTTAATTGATTTTATTGACAGCAATTCAAACCCACAACTCAGCCCCTCGCCTGTACACCTCATCTCAGCACATGATTTTGCCAATGTAACAAATGCCAAGAATGAGCTATTTCAATTTCTCTGCCTCTGTGTCCACAGACTCTGATAGCTATTTCTTTCTCATACCTTCTAACCTGCTTCGCTTATGCCCTCTCACTGAAGATGACTCTAATGATGTTATCTGAAAATGACAGTCATGTCTCTGTCATCCTCTGTTGCTGGCTTTCTCTCCCTTCACCGTCTTCTTTTTCTCTCCAGGACTTTCCCTTCTGTCATGTGATCCTGATTTGATTCCTTTGTTGCTTGCCTCCACTAACAAAATGTTTTGTTCATTATTGAGCTCTCAGCCCCAAGAATAGTTCTGGGCACCAAGTTGGTACTCCACAAATGAATGTCTGGCTTTCAAAAATTGGAGAAAATTACACACTTAATATTTCTCAAAGCCTGATTCAGTGATCATGTCACAGATCAGTTTTTCTTTCAGTTTCTGGAAACAACATTAGTCGGAATCTCCATTCCTTCCCCTCTTCAATGTAGTAGAGCTTCTCTTGAGCCATAAATATATACATGTGGGTCTGTCTCTGACTTTCTTTCCCTACTTGTTTAAATTAAATTCTATGGTTCATTGTCACAAGCTAGTGAGGGCTGTAACTTCCTGCTTTAGCCCTCTATTGAAAACAAAATATATCTAAAACCTTAAATTAACCCAATAATTTTCCTTTTACAGTATTTCCATTCTTGGATCAGACTTCTGCTGAAGAATATCACCCATGTGATCCGACTGGCATCAAGTTCACAAAGTTCCAAAGCCAAGAAATAATCAGAATAATAACAAGCTTAAGGTTCTTTTTCCCCTCCCTAAAAATAAAATGCTCACTTCAGTTTTCGCTCTCATTTGTCTTGGTTCTCACCTACCCGTCTCACAATATTCGATTGTTGAATTTACCTCATTCCATTGGACAAAGCTCTTGCATTTTCTCTAAACCATTCTGCAATTTACTGGCCCCATCAGTGACTTCAATTCTTTGCCAGTCCCAGGATTCACATTCTGTACTGTTCACTTTTGTGTCTCCTGCAGTCTGATTCTAACCTTGAAAAGGGACTTATTTGGTTATGAGATATTATCTAATATAGTAGAATTAAAATGCTTATGTGATTGAAATTTTGTATTTATCGTTTGTCACCAACCTGGGAAAACACCTGAACTAACTTGCTGGAGGATGAGATATGCAGCCTATCTGCTCACATCACTCCGTTGAAGTTTCCTTCCTGTGCCAATGGACAAAGTTTCATCTCAGGATATCATTTTTCCCTGCCCTCTCTCAAGGACCTTACTCCTTTAGCTATGTTTGCTCTTTCCTGAAACAAGGATCTTCTTTCTACGTAATTGTCACAATTTAAACAAATATATTCTCTTTTCTTCTGTATTTAAAAATGCCCTTGATAAAACACACTTGGGCATGCCAGCTCCTTTCTCAGCTCCTTCTAATTCCATGTAGCTCATTTCTTATTCAGCCTTTACCTTTTTCCAAACAGATTTCACCCACATTGCTCCTTTATTTTAAAACAGTGGTTGCTATGTCCGGCCAGAATCAGTGAGTACTGGTCTGTCCTCATCTCAAATTCTGAGAAATTCAGGGAAACACTCCCTTCTTCCTAGAACACTTTTTTTCCTTGACTCTTCTCTTACTCCTTAGATGCCAACTGCACTCATTCTCTTTTGCCAGCACTTTTCTTCCTCCCAAATTTGAAAGGTTATAATTAGGTCCCTCTTTTCATTTCCATGCTTGCTTCTTTGGTGAAGATAATATTCCTTTGGCTTTAAACCATGCACTTGTAATAATAATCCCCAGGTTCACATCCCTATCTGAAACTCCACAGAAGTCTAGTCTGAATTTCAAGTGTTTAGAACATATGTCCACTCGAATGTCTCAGATATTTCAAACTGAACGTGCTTAACCCACTTAGACACACCAAGAAGTATACATTATCACTCACAAGTTAGATAATTTTATGATCCAGCTTCCTCTCACGTTCTACCCATTATCAACTTGACACTCAAACAGAACCATTTAAACCATACCTAATCTCCAAATAAACAGAAGGTCATAATTTTGCTTAACATGATACAACTGCCTTGTGTACAACTGAACATGCAATAATCCCTTTTCTAAAGTCTCAACAGTTCCAGCATTGTTCAAAACCTCAAATCTAAAATCTCCTCTGAAATTTAAAGCAAATTGTTAGCTGTGAACTCCCAAAAATGCAAAAAAAGTTATATGATTTCAATATATTATAGTACCAAGTAAATATTCCCATTCCAAAATGGAAAAATAGGAGAATAAAAAAGAATAAAAGAAAACAAGATCAGTACTCAGCACAGCAAACAATAACACCTATGGCAACATGTACAGCATCCAAGGCACATAGGGTGAGATGTCAGTTCCAGAGAGCTTGGAGAGCCCCCCTCCACCAAGGCCTTCCATGGTGCAGTCCACATGGCATTTCTCCTGGGCAGACTCTAATAATTATTCACAGTTTTTCTTGGCAGATATTGCACAAAGCTGTCATCTACAACTTCCAAGAGTCTTCACTCTGCACCTTCAGCTTCATTCTTACAACTGCATGTACAAGCCTGTCAGGAGCATGTTGCCTGGACTTCCATGATTTCCTTTGAAATCTGAGCGGAAGCCTCGCAGAAATTTTATATTCTATATGCTTGAAAAGCTTTTAAAAATAGTACTAAGGTCTGCTGCCAATTTGACAGTAGTCAAGCCCCTTTGGGCCACAGCTGCAACTGCTTCTGAATATCTAGATGGCTGAGCAGAGTGAAATGAATCTTTGGGAACAAATTCCCTAGGTGTCCCTTCTCTAACAGTAACCTCAGGGTCTTTCTTTTCAGATGAAAGTTTGACGCTTTTGCTTCCTTGAGCCTGTGATGAGTGGAGTCATGCTGATTTCTGAGATTCCCTTGAGACATCTTTCTTCTTATCCCATTAAAACATTTGATTTATTTTAAATAGAACTAATCTCTTCAGCTACTACATCTCGTTTGGCCCCAAATCAGGTCACAATTCAAGTTATTCAGATTTTTGTGCTCCATATTTTGCTCTTAATTCTCAATATAAATCCAGCTAAAAGTAACCAGTATCGATGCCACAACCTGAATGTTGAGCTGCCTTGAAATTGTCTCTGGCAGATCATTCAGTCTGCCACCCTTAAACTCAGTTTCCTACAAAGTCTCAGGACATAGGCAAAATATTGACTTTGTTTACTTGTCAGAGTATAACCTGAATGTCCTCTAGTTTAATTCCCATGAATGCTTGTTCCAATCTGAAACCTCATGGGCCTGCTATTTACTGTCCACATTCTAATCAGAACCACTCATCAAAATATGTTTAAAGTATAAGCCTTCTTGGCCAGGAATTTAGCTCAGTAGTTTCTGCATCTGCCTGGCAAGCCCAAGGTCCTGAGTCTGATTCTTGATACTATATACCACAATAATGGCTATGGTGGTGCACACCTGTAATCCCAGCACTTGGGAGGCAGAGGCAGGAAGACTGCTGGGAGTTTGAGGTTATCCTGGGCTACATAATGAGTTCAAGGCCAGCCTGAACTACATAGTGAGACTCTACCTAAAAAAAAAAAAAACCATAAGCCTTCTCTAGAAGCCACCTCCAAACCTTTCCAAAACTCTCCTGCAACCCATTTCCAAAGTCTTCTGAACCACATGTTCAGGTTTAGTCACAGAAACTAAACTATGAAAACTAGCAATTTTTAGGCACCTTTGTTATTGCCACAATTTTCTTAAAAGGGGAGATGGGAAGTATGACTACCTTAGTAATACTTGGATCTTCCTAACCTCCAGTCTAACATAGTAGTGAACACAGAACCCTGATCCCTGATTTTTTCAGCACCTAGATCATCTTCTTTATGTTACACTTATTCTTTCTGGCACTATATAGCATTAGCCAAAATCCTAGAACCTGGTCTAGGGGTGGTCAATGAAGTTTATCTCCATGAAGACTATAAAACTAATTTTAGTGAATTACAATAGTTGCCATATTCGCTAGTCACCTTCCTTCTATCCTCAGGAAATAACATAACAGAAACTTAAAGCACTAGAGAAATAAAAAGTTTACACTAAGGGGAATTTCCCTTGAAGCCCAAGTATGCTAAGAAGCATCTAATGTTTCAGGGGCCCCTTTTCCCATCTAATTTAGGATCATTCTAACGTGCTATAAAAATATATTGAAAAAGTCTTCTTCGCGAAGTCTTAACAGTAAGTTGTAAACTTTCTTGCACATTTCTACCCTTTTCCTTTTATCCTGCCCTAGCTAATAATTCATCATCCATGCTCAGCTGCTAGTCTAAAAGCCTCCAAGACACTAAAGACTATATTTTTTCAATTATTTTCCACACTCAATCGAGAGGTCATTATGCCAAAAGTGTTCAGTTTTTCACATGTATTCCATCCAGCCTCATCCCAATCCCTGATCAAAACTTACCTGGATTAATACACAAGGGTTCTCTCCGCTCCTGCCTCCAAAATGAGCCATTTTCCTTTTCTGTGTTGCCACCGTGATATTTTCAAATTATAAATCTGAATAACGTAACCATCAGAAATTTCAAGTTCTAGCAGCATAAGAGCTTAAGGTGGTAAATGGTCTTAACCTGACTATACAGTTAAGCTTACATCTTTCTGCTCTCTCTTATGGATCCCTCAGTTATACTAGAAATTTCAGTCTTACAAGTGCAGCACGAGTCCTTGCCTTTATTCCACTGTCTAGGCTAACCCCTAGAGAATGCACCCTACCCCCTCACCGCCATTGTGCTGAGTTTCTCTTTTTCCTCATATCAAGTCTCACTTCTCAAAAGACTGACTTGAACACTTTTCCTTCCTTTAATAACCAACTTACTATCATCATACTTAATCCATTACATTATTTAAAAAAAATTAAGTCAGCCATCAAACTTTAGTATCAAGGATGTTCACTTGTTCTGTTCATCTTTATGTCACAATATTTAAGAAAAAGGGCCAAGCAAACAAGGCCTAAATACATATTTCAAAGTCTCTGAAATGTAACCATTATCCTTTGTGCTGAAATCGTCAATGGAAAATCTTGCAGAATTCTAAGGTTATCAAGGATGAGATGCTTTGAGAAACAGAAATGTATCAAACTGATCAGGTATTTGGGCTGAGTGGAAAAACAAAAGTATTTATGGTAGTCTAGTTGCTTTCAAATTCAGTAATTGCTCATCTATGTCCAGGTTTTCTTAAATCATTCCATCATAACTTGTCCATAGGGTTTTCATTGACTTCCACCACGAACAACAGCAGTAGCAAACAGATTGGTGCATATTATAAGTGTTGTAGAAGCAGGATGCAAATCTCCCTTTCAGAGAAGTTCCTGTGCCTTAACAAATTTTTAGCCTTAAGCTATCTCATTGAATCTGTGAAATCACCTGTGAAGAGTAAATCATGATTGCTATTCTCCTGATGAAAACACCAAAAGCAGAAGTTGGATTTTCACAAAATGCAGTACTTATTAAGTGGAAAGTGCTGCTATTCAGGTTATCACCTTTCTATTTTCTTTTGATCACAATTCTATATAGTCCTTTATATCTTGTTAAGTTGTCCTCAGATATACAGCTCATTTAATGTAAAATAAATTCACCTAAAATTCCTTAAAATGAAGTCTGGACAAAGTAAGTGTTAACTCTCATTGTGTAATCTCAAAAATTAATGATTCTATAGAAATAAGGACTTATGGGGGCTGGGGATATAGCTTAGTGGTTCTGGTGCCTGTCTTGCAAGTGTAAGGACCCGGGTTCCATCCTGGTAACCACATAACAGTACTGGGTGTGGAAACTCACCCCAGCAGCAATCAGTGCCACATACCACAGTGCCGGGCGTGGTGGCTCATGCCTTTAATCCCAGCACTTGGGAGGCAGAGGCAGGAAGATTGCAGTGACCTGAGTTTGAGGCTGAGTTTAGGGCCAGCCTGAACTACAAAGCAAGACCCTGTCTCAAAAAAACCTTAAAAAAATAAAAATAATAAAAATAAGGACCTATAAAATTAAGTTGAACCACACCAAAAAAAAAAAAAAATGTACCTATGGAGTACAGTTTTTTTCCAACTAACTAAAGTGACTGAACTATGCATACTGAGCTGAGAATTGTGGTATATATTCATAATCTCAGCATTTGGGCAGCTGAGGCAAAAGGATCACAAGTTTGAGACCAGCTTGAATTATATAGAATATTCAAGGCCAATATGACACTGTAAGACTCTATATCAAAAAAAGTTAATTATACATTCCAAACTAATCAGACCTTTACTTGACTATTTTGAAATGTAGGTTCAAAATAAGATCACTTAATTGTTTCATTTTAAATGTAATTGACATCCACTAATTTTATAAACATAAAGACTTTTTAAAAATCCTTCTGTTTATACTTCTCTAGGTAAACTAGCAGTTAATGTAGTGCTATACTCTTTTCCTTTGTGATTTAGGTTTTTGAAGGAAAATACAGATTTTTCGGTTTATGGCAGTTAGTATTTCTGAACATTAAAATAATCATTATTGAAGTATAGACTTGATAAATGTTATAAACAAAGAGAAATTATATATATGCTCAGTGCTTTTTTTATTTCCATCCCTTGTTGTAAGTGTACACTAATAAGCTATATGTAAAAACTAATATTCAAATTGGTTTAATACTATAATTTTTCATGATGTGCTAATTTATACAGAAAAATGTATTAAATTATTTTAAATTACTATAAAATAATAGAAAATAGTCATAAAATTAGAAAGCACCAGTACTAGCACTACTAGGACTTGTACTAATTTCACATAATAAGGTACCTTAAGGTTCCTTACAGACTCAAACAATTGTACATTTACTTAAATCTGAAGCAAAGAGACCAGACAGTGTTGAGTACAGCATAAAGATAAACCAAAGTGATCCATCTTGGGTCTTCGAAGGGCATGAACTCTTTCAGGGAATGAGAAAAAGGTGATGAGAAAAAGGTAGAAGGAGCCGAGAAAGGAGTCAAGGGTCAGAAGGAGCGAAAGGAGCAAACAAATATCTGTTTCCAGAGAATATATGAGTTGTCCTCACTGTACAAATATTTCTACCAAGCAACCATTGAGTTCCCATGAAGTCACGGCCAAAATACCCAGGAGGTAGAATAAAGAAAAGTGAGTGATATTAATCAAGACATTCTTCCACCAGTAACGGGAAATCAGCAGCATTTCATCCCTAAGAGGACCGACCTCCGTGAATAGCCATCCTGAGAAATGCTTTCAGAACATGTAGCCTATTGAATCAGTCAGTGAACCCGTTTGTTCACCATAGTGACTCAAACAAACGATCCCCTTTGAAAATATTTCTCCCTGACACTGGTATTAGTCATCTAAGTTTGGTTATTAGAGACTCGGTCAAGCTAGACGCGAAAAGCAGTGATATAATTGTTGAAAGAGACTTGAAGATTGGAATTCTGGATAGTAGCATAACTTTCTTGCAAACACTTGTGTTTCTGACTCACCCTTTATCGTATCAATTGCTTTGAAAGAGCCATTTCCTTTTACCAAAAGTATTCTTTCCAACTGTGCTGCCTAAAAGGCCTCCTTATTCTTTAAAGTGTGGCTCAAATGTCACTCTGAAAAAAACCCTTCTCGAGACTTTGCAGGCAGTTCATCAGTCCCTCCTGGTGCCTTGTTCACATTTTTATTAGGATATTTGTCATATTACTATAATTATTTCCAGGTTCGTCTGTCTAGAAGATTACAGGTCACTGGAATGAATGAAATAATGCTATACATGAATGAATGGATACATTTTTAGGAAGAGAATAATTATTTGTTTTGGCTCATTTAACCCCAAAAAAAGCTTTCCACAATCTGGGATTTCTAAAACTTTGGACTTACTTTTTTTAATTAAATAATTGAGGCCAACAGGTGGTTTCAGTTTAACTAACCTAAAATTCACTCTTTCGAGTCCACGTGTTCATGTTCTGTCTTCTTGGTGTCCACAGCGCGTTTTTGGATCAGCGGCCCTTTCCTGTAGGAAGGAAAGGTCATTCCGATTTTTATTAAGCCCTGGCAGTTTGCTCTTCAGGTCTTTGTTGTTGTGCTTCCTGGACTCTTGTGAATAGGGAATGCCTTGTTCTTCTAGCAGAAAGGGCTTTCCCATCTTGCTTGAAAAGCTGAACAGCTCTTAATTTGATTTACTGGAAATAAAGAAATGCTGCCCAACATGCTTTTCCTCCTGAGTTAAATTTAGTTCAATATGAGGAAGAGAAGGGGTGCTTGGTATTTAAAAAGCCAAAATTACCTGGAAAAATCAAACTTATGAATATTTTAAATTATGTAAAAACAAAAAACAAATCTTGTTATGCTAGTTCACAGGCAAGACACAAAGAAGCATGGTGGTCAAAGAGTGACAACTCTTTCCTCTTCCTTCTTGAAAAATTTTAAAACAAGAATTTAAAGTGGGATCATTAAACTAAATGCTCCTAGAATCATGATAATTTTTCTTAAATGGATTATTCTATT
>PVIR01014050.1:0-41034 GCA_004026965.1 Petromus typicus | reverse complement strand
AAAATGTATAAAATGCTTAGGAATAAATTTAAGAAGGTGAATGATCTCTAGAATGAAAATTACAAAACACTATGAAAGAAATTAAAGAGGACACACACAAACATACCTACACTATAGAAAGACATTCCATGTTCATGGATTGGAAGAATTAATAATTAACATTTCCATATTACCCATATCAAACTATAGATTCAACACAATTCCTGCCAAAATACCAAGGACATTCTTTATGGACATAGAAAAAAACCCTGGGGACAGGGAATTAGCTCAGTGGTTCTAATGCCTGCCTCACAAGTGCAAGGTCCTGAGTTTGATCCCCAGTACCACAGGGTGTAGTGGCCCAGGCCCATAATCCCAATGCTCAGGAGGCAGAGGCAAGAGGATTGCTGTGAGTTGAAGGTTCACTTGGGCTACACAATGAGCTCAGGGCCAGCCTGAACTATAAAGTGAGAGCCTGTTTCAAAAAAAAAAAAAAAATACTCCTAACCTTAAGTACAAATATCCTTTACGTAAAACAATTCCACTTCCTTCTATCTGTGGACATCTGTCATGTGAGCCTAACAATATCTTGGAAAACCACTGTCCCAACATTTGGTCTCCTCTACATTGTCATGCTGCCTTGCCTGGTGAGTGTTTCTATTTGTACGCCCTCAACTTCACATTTGTATGTAGGTAGGGTACAGGTATATGCTCTGTTACACAATCCACTTAAGATTTTCACTCAGACATGAAGAATGTGAGGAAGCAGATCTGTACAGGGTTTCTCCTACACAGTGCAAGGGGTGTGAAGGTGGCAACCTCTGTCCCTCATTGGCAAACTGGCTTGTCACAGTGCCGGAGTGCAGGCCAGCAGAACCCACGTCCCAGGCCCACTTTGCCAGGAACATTCTGAACAAAGATACCCAAACTTAACCAGGAACCTCTTAATCCAGCCTTTCCAAAGATTCTGGGAACAACTTATCTATTTTAATAAATTGCTTTTCTCTGAAAATAGCCAGAATAGATTCTTGTTTCTTGCAACTAAGAAAATAAATGAAATATCTACTCTAGAAATACATATTTATGAAAAAGTACTATGCATCAGAATAATCACTAAAGTATGAAGGTTTAAATAATAAGTATTTAACAACTGAAAAATGCTTAAATATATATATATGAAGTACTGGGCAGGAGTTGAGAAAAAGGAGAGATCAAAAGGTCCTGATAAGAAAGGATATCCAAGATAAGTGGATATAGTTACATTTAGAAAATATGAAGCAGATGTCTAGAAGTGCAAGCAGGTTGGAGAGGTGCAGAAAATAGCTCTGGAGGGGCAACAGGGGGAAACGCACCCCTTTTTTTAGGCTGTAAGGAGAGCCATAAATCTTCGTCTGTCTAGAGAAATTTGATTTTACTTATTATTCTTGTTCCCAAATTAAAAAGCTAGTTTCCCCCCCCTCTGCACTCACAACTGCCCAGGCTCTCTGGCTGCCCTTACTTTCAGAGGCTGCCCTGACTTCTCACATCATTATTGTGCTACTCAGTCTTCTCTGGCTTTGGCTAGATGTTGGCCGGGCAGATCCACCCTCCCTCCAAGCAGGAGGCTAGAGCTAGAAAGAAGAGTGCGGTTAGAGCTGTACCTTAGCTCCTACGTCTGTGGTTACCACAGTGCAGCAGTATACTGTCCTGCCACCATGACAACACTTCAGAGTTCCAAAGCCAACAGCCATCAGCCTGGTGGCCAAAATAATAGAAATCCAGGGGTTTCATTGCTCTGAGGTCAGGAGTCCAAAATTCAAGTGTTCCAGGGTTAGTTCTGTTGTTCCAGGGTTAGTTCTGTGTGCGGTTCTGAGGTAGCCAGCTTCTCCTGGCAATCAGCATTTTGGGCCTTGTAAATGTGTCTTATCTCTGTCTCCATCTTCACATTATCTTTACCCCTGTGTGCCTTTGTGTCTTAAATCTCCCTCTGCCTGTATCTGCTGACAGTATACCCTGCCTTTGGATTTGCAGCTCATCCTATATCCAGAATGAGCTTCTCTTGAGAACTTTAATTTTATTCACAAAAGCCTTTGCTAGTTTGTGGTTTTTTCAAATAAAGTCATATTTGCCAGTTCTGGGAACTGACTAGAATTTACATCTATCTTTTTGGGAGTCACCATTCAACTCACTACACCATCCTCACACATGCCCAGGAATTTCTCCCTTTATATGTCTTAAGATCCTTGAGGCCCTAAAGTAGTTATTCTACTATTCTTATTGTCTCCTTATACTCCATCTACATCTATGTTAAAAAGATCTTTATTGGGCCGGGGATTTAGCTCAGTAGTTCCAGCACTTGTCTTGCAAGCACAAGGGCCTGGGTTCGATTCCCTGGTAACCACATACAATACTGGGCATGGAGACTCACGCCCAGCAGCAATCAGCACCACATACCACAGTGCCGGGCGTGGTGGCTCACGCCTGTAATCCCAGCACTCAGGAGGCAGAGGCAGGAGGATTGCTGTGATGTGAGTTTGAGACTGAGCTCGGGGCCAGCCTGAACCACAAAAGCAAGACCCTGTCTCAAAAAAAGGAAAAAATTTGAAGTTGAGTTCCCAAAATGCAGAACTAAGGATCCTCATAGGGAGTCTGGCCTCTCAAGTGGTAGGAGGACAACCAAAGACCAGATGGTGCTGTTTGTTGAAATAAGTCAACAGTCTGTAAAGGGCTCAGATCAGCTTGTTAAAAGACACACCAATCCCAATCAAAAAGACTTCCAGTTTACCATGGCAACAACAACAGGATCTTCTACAAGGGGATTGACTGGTTTCCTTATGTAATTGATTCATATTCCTATTAAATGATTCATTCTTGGTTACTGAATAATTTAAGAAGCATGTGCTTCCTCTTGGTGATTATTGACCAAGCAGGGAGTGAGCTATTCATGGAGTCAAAGTTTGTCTATTTATTTTATTTATTTTTTCCATGTAAGATGTTTTCTGTTTCTAAATAAAATAATTTCAAATTTAAAGAACAGAGGAATTCTGAACAGAAGGAAGTAAAGGGTCAGTCCCAACATGGAGATATTTGTGCAATTTGGAAGAGTAATAATCTAGGCAAAAACACTGAGGGATTTGGCTTGGCCCTCAGCCAGGAGTTGGCATAGCTGCAGAGAAAGTACAGGAATATCAGAAGGAGAATGAAAAGGTCTTCTACCTTGCCGAAAGTTTCCAGAAGAAGAAGAAATTTGCAACTGTTGAAACGTAACAGTTGAAAAGCACCTGAGATCTAGGCTCTAAGTGACAAAACCTAAGTCATGGTTATGCACTGTGATATGGAAAGCTTGCATTCTAGAAAAATGTGAAGAGGAAAATGCTGAGCTCCTGTATTAGAAAAGATCAAGGGTACAGTCCTTTTGAGCTGGGAAATTCAAATGTTGTTTTCCATGTCTTGTGAGCCTTGTTTGAGTAGGTCAGTAATAAAACCCAACTCCTACTCACCCTTACTTGAAATAAAATGAGACTTTGGGACACAGGTAGGCTATCTCCAACTTAGTGCTGTTTTCCACAAATCCACTCTATGTGACTGTCTCAGTCCTCTAGGCTTTGGCTTTCTCTCTCTGTATATATTTCTGCTTTGCACTGTGGTAAGCTGCAGTCATTTTTTGATGATGGTGATATCCCTTGTAAATAGAGGGAAAATATCATTCTAAAATCTTACAGTCATTAGGCTTATAGTGCCTCAGCCGTTATAACATCAGACACCCAACTCCTACCTCTCCATTGAACTATTCCTTTCACCAAAACTTTGAAACCCATATTTCACCCAATATATTGTTCTATGCTGTGTATATCTGGGCATTCCTTTATGGCAGCCACTAATCACATTTGGCCTTAGAAAAGGGAGGGAAGGGAAAAGGGAGGAAGGAATAAAATAAAATAATTTTTTAAAAAATTTCTATGGGGTACTCTAAATGTTTCTCTAAAATGTGTGTGCATGTTGAGATGTGCCTTCAACTAGAGTATAAGCTCTTTAAGGGTTAAAAAAAATATTATCACTTTCTTCTTTATGTGCTGTGAGGCAATCAGAAGGATCCGCAGTGGTTAATAAATATATGTTTACTATATTTCTGAGGATCATTTTGCTCACTTTGACATCTCATGGTGCAGGAAAATGACAGCAGCCATTTGACATCCCCTCAGAAACCTGGGGACACTCTGAAGGGTGAACAGGTCTGGAGACTGTCTTGCTGTGGGGAACAGCCTGTGAGAACCTTCCATGGGCTTCTGTGGTCAAATTGAGTATTCCAAATGACGTGGTTTTCCAGGTACAATGTGTCCACAGACTCTGAGGCTGTCTGGCCATTCTGCTAATCACCACGCTTGATTTCCTTCTCTGCTACTTTGGGCAGCATCTGGTTTATGATGGGTGATTCCTATCTTCAAAGGCCTTAAACCTAAACACTCACATGTTAATGAGCAACACATACCCTGGACGCTTGGCCACAGTGGGGGCCTGAGCACCCACACAGGATGTTATGTGGGGCTGCTTTTCCTGCGTATGTATCACTTTCCACCTCCCACTGTAGCTAGATCAATACTGCTGTTGTCGGTCCTCTGATCACTGATGCCCAGCTCACAGCTACCAGGAGCAGCTGGCAGAACAAGCATGTGACAGGAGAAGGCTCTCTGGCTCCCACTTCACACGGGCTGCAGCCCTGAAGGGTTAGAAGCAATGCAAAGGTGGCCAAATGTGGCTCTTTTTAAAGCCTTCAGGCCACAGACGACCTGGTCTGGCCTTGCTGACACAGAGGAGCAACAGGTCCTCCAGGCTCTCCCCGAGTTCTCGCCTTCCTGATTAACTTCAATAAGGTCCCTCTCACATTTTCTTTTTTTACCTTCTCGCTCAGAGCACTGTACTCTAGAATGCTTTCCAAGTGATTTGGTAATCTCCTTGAGGTAAAAAGGGATGGGAAGGTAAATACCCTCACTTCTGCATAACCACTTGAAGGAAAACTAAATCCAGTGCACTGTTTTTATGTGTGTGATGGTTGGAATCAAACTCGGGGTCTTAGGTATGCTAGGCAAACTCTCTTCTTTTAGATAAGGGAAAGACATTCAGCAAATCCAAAGAAAACTGTGCCTAAAATCCCAATTCTAATATCTAATCAATGTATTTTCCATCTCCTCATTCCCTTTATAAAACTATCTCTGTCTCACTGTGCCCATGACCACCACTAGACTGTAGAGATTACAAATTTTTTCAATGTTCTTTTTGCTTTCTTTGACTTTTTTACAATGACCATACATACACACCTAAATTTGAAAGTGAAATAACTAGATAACTTTAGAAAGTAGAATAGAATAAAGCTTTGTTTTTCCAACTTGTTTTCATACCCAATTACCTAGCCCCACAAAATTTCTCAGAAGAAGCATCTAAAGTATTTCCATACTTAAGGGTAGTTTAATTTTTCTGGCATTAAACAGACTTGAAAAACAGTAAGTACAATCTCTAGTAGATTTTTTTTTTCTGAGACAAATTCTCACTTTTGTAGTTTAGGCTGGCCCCTGAACTCAGCCTTGAACTCACATCCATCCTTCTGCCTCTGCCTCCCAAGTGCTGGGATTACAGGTGTGAGCCACCATGCCTGGCACTGTAGTATGTGTTCTGATTGCTGGTGGGCACAAGTGTGCACGCCCGGCATTGTTGTATGTGGTTACCTACTGGGGATCAAACCAGAGCCCTTGCATTTGCAAGGCAGGCACCGGAACCACTGAACTAAATCCCAAATCAATTAAGTTTAGACCTAGAATTTTCCTCCCTCCCTCCTTTCTTCCGATTGCCCTGGCTATTCTCCTCCCCCTCTTTCTTCTTTCTTTCCTTCCTTTTTCTCTTTTTCTTCTTTCATTCCTTTTCTTTATTTCTATTTCAGTAGTACTGGGGACTTAACCCAGTGCTATATTACCCACTCCTTTTATTTTTTTATTTTGAGAAAGAGTCTCACTAAGTCACTAAATGGTCCAGGCTGGGTTTGAAATGGCAGACATCCTGCCCTAGCTCCCGGAGTACTAGGATGATAGGCACCCACCAACATGCCCAGCTTTGACCAGTGATTTTTCAAAATGTTGCAAAAGCAAAACACATTCAGTGAATTGTGCTCATTTGCTAGGCGAGGCACATGCTGTGCGATTCCCTCATTGCTCAGCCCCTCTCCCCATCACAAGACCTGTGATACGCTACAGTGTTCTGCATTGATATGGCATTCTGTAGATAAAGAGTATTAGCTACATTTTTCACTTAAAATATTTTCACTGTTGGATTAGAACAAGAAGAAAGAAACAACTGGATTTGGGTAAGAATAAGGCTCATTGGGAGTACTGTGATGAAGGTATAAACTCTCCTTCTCCCTCGTGAGACATCGTCACCATATGTGTGTGGCTTCTCTGTCCTACAGCATTGCTTGTAGTGGGGATAGATAATTGTGTTAAAAAAAAAAAGGCACATATCTGATTCATAATTTATTAGGAACTTTCTCTTCCCTCAGGAAACATACTCCAGAAGAAATTCCTATTCCATGGAAACAAAAACAAAAAACATTTAAAAAGTTAGAGGATATAACTCAGTGGCATTGCACCTGACTGGAAAGAACAAAAGCTCGAATTTGATCTCTGTTATCAAAGAAATAAAAGCCCCATTTGTATGGTCCACTAACTCCTTGTTTTCCATCACCCCCTCTGCCTGTGCCTGCTGCTTGCTACCCAATATGTAGGACCCTGTGTTCCTAGGTGCATTAGACACTAGTCTAATAACAGAAAAATAAAGTGAATGGGCTATCTCACACTGAAGTTTAAATGGTCATTACCAACTTGCTGGAGTTGCTCTCCTCAGTGGTATCTACATTTGAAGGACACCATCCTAATTTCTTGGATCCATGAGGGATACAGCACAGAAGCAGAGGAAATAATGGTCATGGCTACATGCAAGAGCTACAGTGGTGCCTGACTCCCTACGCCCTCAGCGTGGAGTAGGTTGTTGCTTCATTTCTTCCTTCAGATTTTCATGAGAATTTCTAGGCAGCTCCAACTTACAGCCACGGAGGGAAAAGAATTCTGGGGAACATGGTTCATACTTGGTTGTGTTGACTGTAGCCCTTAAAATGTGACTTTGCTGACTCATCCACAGGCCTGGTAGAGAAGTAATGTTGGTAGCACGTGGAGAAATTGGGAGAGTGAAGCAAAAGAGGTGAAAGGAGATTTCTTGGTGATCTTTAAGAGATGTCTAGCTCAGAATCACAGAAAATCTACGTTCTAAGGGTGTATTGTTTGGTACATATCCAAATGTTTATAAATATATGTCCAGAAAGAAGACATTTGATGTTATAATTGGATTGGTTACAGAAGTACTGAAATACATACGAAAGTTTATGAGTGCCCAGGATTTCTGCACAAACCACAGTAACAGCTTTCTCCACTCCATGGCCCTTGACCCTTCTCCCAAGACAAAGACAAGAAAGGCAGAACAACAGGACGAGAGCCTGGGCGACAGAGATGAGTGTGAGTGAAAGCTTCTGAAGGGGTAGAGAGAGCAACCCCTGAAAGCCATTTTACAGTTTCTTTGGAAGAAGCCAGTTAGGTCTTCATGCACACTGGAATAGAACAATGAGTCTATGTTCTGCCAAACCTGTAGGTCTGTCTCAAGAAATGCTTCCTGCTGTGGGGAAGGCGTGGGTGGAGTGAGACAATAAAAGGAGGTGGCAGGCAGTCCTGGCCAAAGCTCAGAACTTGAGATACCTCAGGTTGGCACTTTTCTTCTTCATTAGACAGATCCGTAGCTCATGGGAGACTTTATTGGTCATTTCTCTCCAGGCCTGTTTCTGGTCTTATATGGGATATATAGGGCAATAGTGGTCTCCAAAGCTATGATATTCAGTGACTCGCTCCTGTATCCCTCACAGCCACCCAAGAATAAGGGCAGATGGGCCAAACTGTGGAGAATATCCTTTGAAGGCTGGGCAAAAATAGTGGCTGGCATTCTCTTGATAGTTTATGAGGTCAACTCCGTCAAGGGAGGGCTGAGAATGATGAGCAGGGAGATGCCACCAAGGTTCACGTACGCCAAAGAGTGGCAGCACCTCACCATGTTCACCCTCCTCTCCCTCAACGGCTGTGCAGACATCATGAGCAAGAACGTGCTGTCTCAGAGATGTGTGATCCTAGAAAAAGGTACCCAGGCTCTGTGCATCTACGAGCTTCTGCTCCTGCTGGTGTCCCATGTTCAGAACTCCTCAGGGGTGGAACTGCAGCTCCATTTGCTGCTCATTTTGGTGGTGTTCCTGTTGATGGTGGTGCTGACAGCAGAGCTGTGGGCCCCAGAGATGTGTAAGCTCTGGCTGATGGAGACTTTTCTGTTCCTGACCATGGGCTCCTGGCTGGTGCAGGCAGGCTTTATTCTGTACAGACCTGTCTCTGGCTACCCATGGGTTGACGATGACATCCGTGACCTCATGTTTGTCACCACCTTCTTCTGCTGGCATGTGATGATCAATGCTTTGTTCCTACTGGGGATCTATGGCTTCTCCTCTTTTTGGTACCATTGTTACAGCCCCAACTTGAAGCTCACAGGGTCCAAGGTGACTCCATATCATGACAGTACTCCAGGTCCTCTCTACAGATTGCTGCAGGAAGCGGAGTAGCCACAGAAAGATGGCCGGGAATCCCTGCTTTCAGAGAGCTCACTCTGACACAGGAAGGAGAATGCCCGGCAAGTAACGGATCCCATCCTCTCCCCCCTGCGGCTTCTCTCAGCTACGTGTGTGTCACTCTCTTGTCCCACCGAAGGTAATGGTCCCAGAAGACAGCAGCTGCTTCTCATGAACTGTCTCTGAGCCTCTAATCATTGCAAAGGCAACAGGAGAAGTTTGAGAAAGGGACATGGATGAGATCTGGGGAGGAGGGAAGAGTACCAGGAGAAGACATCAGCACAAGAAGGTTTAAGGAAAAGGAATGTGACTGAAGGGATTTGGAGGGAGGAATCTGCCAACAACCCACTGTTTCTCCAGACACCAGTGTTTGATTTTACCTGAGGGAATAAAGAGTTCTCACAATCCAAAACTGGAATCACTTATATTTCATCCTGATAAAGTAGGCACTTTTATTTGCCCACTAAAGTGTTAGCTACCATGTAGAAGTAATGTAACAGAATTTATAATCAACTTAAATTCAAATCATGTTCTGTCTCCTCCTTGCTACTTGTAACTTTTAAAGTCTGGCTTCCCTTCAGGGTTTTGCACATAAAGTGACTTTAAAAATACTTTAGTAACAAATTCGCATAACTCAAATTTTACAGAACCTAGATGCAAAACAAAAAAGAATCTAGATGCTTGGTACTTTCTCGATATTATATGTTTTATTCCTATGCCAGCTAAGCTTACCTATTCCACCATTATCACCTTTATGATTTGTTAGACATGATCCGTGGGTCCTTGCAAATCCCCCTCCCCCAGTCCTTGTGCCATCTCACAATCAGATTTTTTCTGTGTTATCTGACAGCCCCAAATCACTCCACCACTCCCTCTCAGGTGTCCCCAGGTAGCCTTCTCTAAGAACCCTTCCCATTAAATACACCCTGTTGTTTTTCCTTTGCTGTGACTCCCTTTGTTTTTCAAATTTCTCTTGAACAGTATTTTCCTTACCAACTTATGTGCATGTTCCTAAAGGGTGGAGACGCTGACACACACAGGTTACAATGTTTTTACGTGTGTTCCACCCACATGACATAGCTGATGCTTCCTAAAGGTTTACTTTGGTTCAAGAACCTCCTCCTAGTCCAGTTCCTTCTCAGTGTGTTGAGAAACAGATCGGAGTTTCCTCTGGGAAACACCGACAGTCCTACAGCCTGAGTCATCTCCTAAGTGATGGACTCTCTCTCTTCCTCGTTCTTGGTGGACGTTAAAATCCAGCAACCTACTTCCTCATTATTTCCTCTGCTACTTCCTTGGATCCTTACTCTTGTTCCATGAAGAACCTCCAGGAAACTGCAGGTTGACTTGCTCGAGTCTCACAGCACCTGTGAGGTAAGACAGGAACTCAAGGGCAGGTGAGCAAAACCTTAAGCTTGTGACTCTGTCCCGTGGGTCATGATGACTTCACTAATGACAATGGAGAAGCAAGTGATCCTCAAAATGAAAACAGGAGGGAAGAAGAGAAGATGGGAAAGGAGAAGGAAGGAGAGAAGGGATGGAATGGCAGACCAGCTAGGTGGCTCTGGTGAAAGGAGCAGCACAATGTAAACAACCTAGACCCCCAAAAGGTGTGCTCATGTTACACTGTGTGCCCCACCCCCACACTCCCATCCTGTCTGTGAAGGAGAACCTGGTGATCTCTCAAGTTTGGGCTCAGCTTAAAATTTTCAGGCTCAGTTCCACATGAAGACTGAGGTGAAGACTGAGACCAAATGTTTTAATCCTTGCCTTTCCCCTTTTATGCTTCTCAATGGCCTTTCTTTGAAAGACTTTTCTTTTCACTCCTTTTACACATTGATGAGAAGTAATTTTAAGAAAACCACAAACTCTATAAGCTGCTCATTTCCAAGTATTTGAGACCTAATTTCATAATGATAAACTTCTGGTGATCAGGCAGCAAAGTATCTCTTAAGTATCTGGCATAGACAATGCACATGTGTATTATTAATTTATTACATATATCACAGAAAGGCCTCTTCCATAAAGGGCAGAAAAAAAACACCTGAACCAGTCAGGTATAATAATGCATGTCTGTAACCCCAGAAGTCTGGGAGGCTCAGGGAGAAAGACTGTGAATTCCACCTCAGTCTGTACAACTCCAGGACTTAGTGAAACCTCATCTCAAAAGTTATGATTTAGGGGTGGAGGTTTAGCTCAGTGGTTCCAGTGCCTGCCTTGCAAGTGCAAGGGCCCAAGTTCAACCCCAGGGACCCATATAACAATGCCAAGCATGGAGACTCATGTCCACCAACAATCAGAACCATATACCACAGTGCTGGGCATAATGGCTCATACATGTAATCCCAGCATTCGGGAGGCAGAGGATTGCTGTGAATTCCAGGCTCACCTGGGCTACATAGTGAGCTCACGTCTAGCCTGAACTACAAAGTGAGAATATGCCAAAAAAAAAAAAAAGTTATGGGGGCCGGGGATTTAGCTCAGTGAGTCCAGTGCCTGTCTTACAAGCACAAGGGCCTCCCCGTTAGATCCCGGGTAACCACACACAATACTGCATGTAGAGACTCACGCCCAGCAGCAATCAGTACCACATACCACAGTGCCAAGCATGGAGACTCACACCTGGAATCCTAGCTCTTGGGAGGCAGAGGCAGGAGGATTGCTGTGATGTGAGTTTGAGGCTGAGTTTAGGGCCAGCCTGAACTGCAAAGCAAGACCCTGTCTCAAAAATAAAAAAGTTATGGGCCAGGGAGTTAACTCAGTGGTTCCGGCGCCTGTCTTGCAAGTGCAAGGGCCCAGGTTCGATTCCCCGGTAACCACATACCATACTGGGCATGGAGACTTACGCCCAGCAGCAACCAGTACCACATACCACAGTGCCGGGCGTGGTGGCTCACGCCTGTAATCCCAGCACTCGGGAGGCAGAGGCAGGAGGATTGCTGTGATGTGAGTTGGAGGCTGAGCTCAGGGCCAGCCTGAACCACAAAGTGAAACCCTGTCTCAAAAAACCTAAAAAAAAAAAAATTTTTTTTAAATAAAAAATAAATAAATAAATTTATGATTTAAGAGGGGGTGGGGGTGATGTAGCTCAGTACAAAGTACTGAATTCAACTCTCAAGGTGTACAGGCGGGGTGGGGGGGGAGTGGGTGGTTCAAGCTTTATGGGGCAACTAGTAATTCTCAGAAAACTCCACCAGAGGGCACTATGTTCCCATCACCAGGGCCAAACACCTTGTTCTCCAATCCAATAAAACAAGTTTTCCAAGAATGGATTTAAAAGAAGTAGTGGAGGAGAAGAGAGGACAAGAAAAATACAGAAGCCGAATAAAACTATCCAAAAACAGATGTATGTATGCCCAAAACAGACCCCAGGGCTGTTTCCTGTTAAAGTCTGGCAGATGAACATGGAATTAACAGGGATCCAAATTATCATCATGGGGCTGGCAGTGAGGAAGAAGGGATTGATAGTCTTGCTGAGAATTTTTTTTGGGAAAAGTACCAACTAAAGGGCACATTCTGATCTAAATCATTTCTGGATCAGAATGCTAAATTTTTGAAAAACAAGATTTTGTATGTGTGAGGTTTGATCTCACTTTGTCATTCAGGCTGGCCTTGGACTCACTATTAGCCCAGACTGGCCTCCAGCTCCCGATGACCCTCCAGCCCTCCTGCCTCAGCATCCCTTGCCACGTCCTGCAATTACAGGTGTGCATCACCCCCATGGCTAAGCTTTTAAATAAGCTTCAACAATGTTCCAATCAATCAAGAAAACCAAGCTAGATCTATGTATCCATTAAGAATAAAGAACATGCGCCTATAAACCCAGCACTTGCGAGACGGAGGCAGGAGCACCACCATAAGTTCAAGGCCAGCCTGAGCTACATAGACCCTGTCTCAAAAAATAAAGAACATAATCCCAGATTCTCAAAGCAAAGAAAGTAGGCACATATAACTTCATGTGCAAAATCTCCAATGATTCCTTTGCTCTGGTAATGTGGGGAGAGGGTGTGATAGGTGAGGACTGAAGTTGGGGGTCTTAGGCATGCTAAGCTCACACTTTACTCCAGACCTACATCCCTGTCTCTTCCAAATTGCCTTCAGAGAACCTGCTATACAGCACTTATTTTGTGGCCATCTAGTTCATCACGAAGAAGGCATATATTGAATGTCCACTAAGCAGCAGTCACTGGCTAAGCCATAGCACAGGGTTCTGAAGTAGATGGGTTGATTCCTGTACTTTGTGCTTCCCTCGGGGGTAGGAATTTTCCAGTTTCAGAAACTGTGGCCCAGGAACTCCACTATCAGGCCAAGGAGGCTGTGGAACAGGAACTAGGTAAAAGCTGTCAAAGGAATAGACTCTAGCAACTGCAGCAAGCTGTGAAACGCCACCGGATTGGGACTTCACATTAAAAGTTATACAGGCTTAGGCTAGGGATTCAGCTCAGTGGTTCCAGAGCCTGTCTTGCAAGTACAAGGGCCCGGGTTCGATCCTCATAACCACATACAACAATACTGGCATGGTGATTCATGCCCAGCAGCAATCAGTACCACATACCACAGTGTTGGGCATGGTGGCTCATGTCTGTAATCCCAGCACTTGGGAGACAGAGGCAGGAGGATTGATTGCTGAGAGTACAGGCTAAGCTCAGAGCCAGCTCGAACTACAAAAGAGAGACCCTATCTCAAAAAAAAAAAAAAAAAAGTTATCCAGGCTTCAGTTATTCATCTTTAAGATAAAATAATGTGAGGACCTAATACTAATTATACAGCTCTTATATTTGGGAATTATATTTCTATTGGGAATTATATTCCCAATAGAACTTATTTTTTCCTTGTAAGATAAACTTGATGTTCCTAAATTTTCCAAGCTTCTCTCTATAGAGAGAAGACATGGGCTAGAGCTCAAACAGACCCAAACCTTCCATCGAATATGGAGTTTAAGAAAGGGAGTGTCAACTATATGTGAACGATTTCAGTGAGTGTTCAACATATTCAAATTGGAAGCCGGATGTAGAGGCGCACACCTATAACCCAGGCTGCTCAAGAGTCCAAGGCAGGCCGGGGAGTTAGCTCAGTGGTTCCGGTGCCTGTCTTGCAAGCGCAAGGACCAGGGTTCGATTCCCCGGTAACCACATACCATACTGGGTGTGGAGACTCACACCCAGCAGCAATCAGTACCACATACCACAGTGCCGGGCGTGGTGGCTCACACCTGTAATCCCAGCACTCGGGAGGCAGAGGCAGGAGGATTGCTCTGATGTGAGTTGGAGGCTGAGCTCAGGGCCAGCCTGAACCACAAAACGAGACCCTGTCTCAAAAAAACCTAAAAAAAAGAGTCCAAGGCAAGAGGATCCAAGTTCAAACCTAGCACAGGCAACTCGCTCAGCAACTCAGTGAGACATTGTCTCAAAAGTAAAAAATAAAAAGGGTCTGGGACGGAGTGTAGTGAGAGGGCCTGTGTCCACCTCCCAGTACTGCTAAACAAAACACAAAAAACCCACTCATCAGTTTACAGAGATACAGCTGATAGTTGAAGTTCAAATTTCCTCTCCTAAACTGGAGTATCAAACAATCAAAATGAAATACAGTAATTCCTCCTCCTCAGTGGCAGGTTACTGAACTGAGGTATAACTTGGTCTTCCTTCTTTATGTGCAATGAAAAAACATAGTTTAAGAATACAGTTTAATACATGATAATTTAACTCTAAACTATGAGTTTAACTATATACTATCATATAGTTTAACTATTTAAAAATATAGTTTTGAGTAATACCATCAGCTTCCACAGCTGTTTCTTTTCTTTCCACTCTTGCTTTGTATTGGTTCGATGTAAGATTCCATTATGGTCTATTCTTTGAGAAAGAAGTGATGTTGGTTTGTAAAAAAAAAAAAAAAACAATTTACAGTATGTGTTGTTTCCAGGGTGTTCCCTAACCCCGAATATCAGTCATGTCTCTTCAGCCTATTAGGAATTTTCACCATGAAACCATTCATATATAGGGCAAACTTCAATTTCCAAAGAGCATGTTATGGTTTAAGAACTGGGTTCATTTGAATCATACCCTGACATCAGCCATGCAAGCCCTGGCAAAGCATGCTCGGTGCATTAGATTAAGGGTCTGACACCTGCAGCAGGAAGAACAGGTCCTTCAAAAGAGAGAGAAACTGTGAGAGCTCACAGAAAAGCCCTCTCAGCCAAGGCCTTCGTTTCAGGTAGCAGAACAACACTAAAGAAATCCATTTAGGGGCTGAGGATTTAGCTCAGTGGTTCGGGCACCTGTCTTGCAAGCTCAAGGGCCTTGGTTCAATCCCAGGTAACCACATACAATGTTGGGTGTAGAGACTCACGCCCAGCAGCAATCAGCACCACAGACCACAGTACCAGGAGTGGTGGCTCACGCCTGTGATCCCAGCACTCGGGAGGCAGAGGCAGGAGGATTGCTGTGATGTGAGATGGAGGCTGAGCTCAGGGCCAGCCTGAACCACAAAGCAAGACACTGTCTCAAAAAAAAAAAAAAAAAAAGAATTATATGTTATGTATATGTATTAATGCTCCACAATGAATGTAATCATTATGCACTGCAAACATGTACTAATCAAAATAAAAATGTTTAAAAAAGAAAAGAAATCCATTTAGCCAGGCATGGTGGTGCGTGTCTGTAATCCCAACTACTTGGGAGGTTGCAGAAGGAAGGACGTGAGTCCAGTACCAGTCAGACAACATTGTAAGCTAAGCTGCCATTTCAAGAAAAGAAATGGGAAAAGGAGGAGGAAGGAGAGAGGAACGAAAGAGTGGGAGAGACAGGCATTCATTTTAACCTCTTTCTGCAGGTTTGGAGCAGTCTCTGCCTGTAATGTTGTTCCCCCATTTCCACCCACCCCTCAGACACAGCAATTCCACTCAGACAGAGAAAATATGACATCAAAGCACGTGCAGGCTCTGACACTAAGTGTCCCAAAAGACTGAAAAAGTTACTGGGTTTCAGGGTCCTAATGTTCTTTTTATGGGGGGGGGGTTAAAAAGTGGGGGGCAGTGGCAATTTAGGAAAGAACAGCAACAATGGGCAGCAGACACAGCAAAGTCAAAGTGAATGAAGCAAGCCCTTCTGACTTCTTTTTTTTTAAGGTTTTTTGAGACAGGGTCTCACTTTGTGGTTCAGGCTGGCCCTGAGCTCAGCCTCAAACTCACATCACAGCAGTCCTCCTGCCTCTGCCTCCCAAGTGCTGGGATTACAGGCGTGAGCCACCACGCCCGGCACTGTGGTATGTGGTATTGGTTGCTGCTGGGGTGAGTCTCCACACCCAGTATTGTTATGTGGTTACCGGGGATTGAACCCGGGTCCTTGCGCTTGCAAGACAGGCGCCAGAACCACTGAGCTATATCCCCGGCCCCCCTTCTGACTTCTTGAAAAGCACAGATGGGCTTTCTGGGTATAAGCTAGTTAAAGACTTTCTTCTGCTTTTTCTTCCACGGTACATTCTTACCCTTCTCTAGTCAGGCCTTGGAGGCATCCGGGTCCTAATTTAGTTGGTTTAAGTAAAAGCAGGGGTAGCCCCTACACACAGGGGTGTAGCCCCTACACACTGAGGAAAAGAGTCGCCAGTCAGGTTTTACCTTCCTTACCCTCCCCAAGCATGTCCTCGGTCAGAGAAAAGGATCAAAGCAAACCCACTTCCATTCTCGGAAAAGCAGCGCAAAGCACGTGTCCTCTTGATGGGGCCGCTGTCCTTTGTATGTGGTCAACAAACATTTATTGAACACTCACCTTGGATACTACTGGGGGATGAGTATGAGTA
This sequence comes from Petromus typicus, assembly GCA_004026965.1. NCBI lineage: Eukaryota > Metazoa > Chordata > Mammalia > Rodentia > Petromuridae > Petromus > Petromus typicus. The sequence continues at coordinate 24,581 of PVIR01014050.1, read as the reverse complement.
TCTCATACCAGAGATGAGTATGTTGCTCAGAGGAGTCATTATCCCCAACAAAGGAAATTGGCACTCACCTAGCAGAAATGCTATAAGTTTAAAAATCGGGTGCTGGTGGTGATATCTCCAAAGGCTTCGGTTCTTGCTTTGGTAGTCTGACATCTGCAGACCATCACCTTTTAAAACAAGAACCACACCTTTCGTCTCCTCTGCTCCCTTTCCCAACCATTTGACCTGAGGCTTTCACATCCTTTTGTATATATTGTGTGTTTTTTTGTGTTTTTTTTTTTGAGACAGGGCCTTGCTTTTGTAGTTCAGGCTGGCCCTGAGTTCAGCCTTGAACTCACAGCAATCCTCCTGCCTCTGTCTCCCAAGTGCTGGGATGACAGGCATGAGTGACCATACCTGACACTGTGGTATGAGGTTCTCACTGCTGGTGGGCCTGAGTCTCCATGCCCAGCACTGTTGTGTATGGTTATCCGGGCTCAAACCCAGGCCCTTGCACTTACAAGGCAGGCCTTGGAACCACTGAGCTAAATCCTCAGGCCTCCTTTTGTGTATTTGAGGTACACAATACAAACAGAACAAATTTCTCCCTTTCCACTTGAGAAGGACTGCTCATTCTGTTACTAGTTCTAAGCCAACTTTCACGCAATCAATGGGGAGTCAGACAAATATATTTAATGAGGATTTAATGGGAAAAGAAATTATCTTCAAATTATTCTGGTCTAACAAAATGATAATTATTAGCCAGGTGTGGTGGTACATGTTTGCAACCCCAGCACCCTGGAAGGCTAAAGCAGGAGGATCACAAATAAGCCTGGGCAATTTAATGATATAGCAACTTTATCTCAAAGTAAAAAGGGCTGGGGATGTAGCTCAGTGCTCTAATACTGGATGTGTATGGGGGGGGGGTAATTACTGTCCTCTAAATGTCTACTAGGTTCCATTTGCTGCCCTAACCTCTTCTGCATATGCTATCACAACAAATCCCTATAAAATTTAAGGTATGGACTGGGGATTTAGCTCAGTGGTTCCAAGCGCAAGGGCCTCAGTTCAATCCCCATAATCACACACAACAATGTCAGGTGTGAGGACTCACATCCACCAGCAATCAGAACCACATACCACTGTGCCCAGTGTGGAAGCTCACATCTGCAATCCCAGCACTCAGGAGGCAGAGGCAGGAGGATTGTTGAGTTTGAGGCTAAGTTCAGGACCAGCCTGAACTACAAAGCGAGACCCTGCCTCAAAGAAAAAAAGAATTGAAGGAAGCTGTTGTTTTCCCAATTTTTTCTTTTTATTTTCTCTTTTATAGGCAAGGAAAGTGAAGCTTTATGCGGGGATGTACCCTTGCCAACTCAAACTGAGTAGAGGCAATACCCAGACGTGAATCTAGGCTGGCCTGATATGAAGTCTCATCTTTATCCATATTATAACACTTCAGTGTGCAGCACTGAAATCTAACAATGAACTTGCTAGGTGCCTTATCCATTCTAAAATATACCCCAACTACCTGTTTGAGTCATTTGAAAGTGCTACAGTGTTAAACACATTTAGAGAGAAGGCATGTTGACCAAAGAAGCCACGTTACGTGTGTGTGGTCACAGGCAACATGTTTTTTTCCCTGGTTGTCGTACAAAACATAACCAGAAGAACAAACTTCTTTCCTCTCTCAAAGGCATTCTGGAAGCACGAATTCTTGGTCTTTAAACAGCAAATCTCAGCATCTCAGATATTGGGACTCCTGGAAAAAAAAAATGCAGAAACCATCAGGTGGACTTGAAATAATAAAAACAGAATGCTTAAGAACAGTATGGTGGGCCACGGATTTAGCTCAGTGGGTTCCAGCACCTCCTTGCAAGTGCAAGACCCAGGTTCAATCCTCAGTAACCACGTACAACAATGCGGGGCGTGGAGACTTGTGCCCACCATCAATCAGAACCACACATCACAGAGATGGGTATAGCGGCTTGGGCCTGTCATCCCAGCACTTGGGAGGCAGACAAGACTGTCTCCAAAAAAGAAAGAAACAGTATGGATAGCAACATGTGTGTTGTATTATTTGGTACATGTGGACGAGGGTTTATCTCAACATGGTGTTCACATACACATTTTCTCAATTATAGCAGAGAAGCTAACAACAGGAGTCAAGAAACATTTTCAAAATGTAAAAAGTGCCACAATATACGGTTATATTACTTGGAAAGCAAAGCCAGGAAGCATGCCCTTAAGAAATCCTAACTTTAGCTGCCCTTAGGGCTGAGTTTGCACACGAAAATTTCATATCTGGTATTTGACTCTGAAGGTCATTCTTGAAAGGGCTTTACCTTGCAGATAAGGAAACCTGGCCCCGAGAGGCTTAAAGATTTGCTTAGTCTGATTTGAGGGGTGGGGGTGGATGAGCAGACAGACCTGATTTTCTGCTGCCCTCCTGGATAGTTCCTACGAAATTCCAGAAACACAGCACTTCCCTTAAAAATGTGAATTCCCAGAATTCTGCTCACTTCGCAAGCCCCATGAGGAGGACAGGGAGGTGGCGTCTCCAGGCCTTGAGAACAGGTCTCTACAGGCCGCAAACTCACTCCCCCAGGCCCAGCCTGCCCAGGGAGCGGGCACCGGCGCCCGCGCCTCGCGTGCCTCTCTCACAACAAAGGGCAAATTCGGTTTCTCTAGTTCGGGATTTCACAGGAAGGTCTCCTCGCAAACCCGTGGTTTTGGAAGCAGCGAGGGCGAAGGCCAGGCGGCTTCTGCGGAGCCTCAGGGCTCGGGCTGGGGACTGCCGCGGTCCCAGATGGGCAGGCGGCCGCGCGGAGCTTCCTTTCCCGCCGTCTTCACTGCAGCGCGGCCGGCCGCCTCCTCCCCTCCCCCGCGCCCCTTTCTTTCTTCCTTCCCTGGCGCGGAGCCACCACTGCCGCCCCCTCTCCCCGGCGCCCGCCCGGCTCCTCGCCCAATGGCCGCCGGAACCCGGCGGGCTTCGGCCCCGGGCTCCCCGCCGCCACGAGCCAATCAGGGCGCCGGGGGCGGCGCCCGGTCGCCGTTAAAGGCCGCGGGCTGCGGGCGGCCTGCAGCGCGGAGGATGGGAGAGACGCGGGACGTGTGAGTTCCACTCCGGCTCCTGTGCTCGCCTCCGTCTCGCGGCTGCCGTGCTCCTGCTCCCCGCCGGTAAGCGTGCGGCTCCGCCTCGGGTGCCGCCGCGGCTCTCGCGGCCCGGCCGCCGGCAGCCCCGCCCGCTTGGGTTGGCCACAGCGGGGCGCGAGCTCGCCGGGCTCGGAAAAGTGCCTCCGGCGGCGGCGGCGGCGGGGTTGATGATGGTGGCTTGTTTTGCTCTCCTTTCTGCTCCAAGGCGCCGCCCCCAGAGACCGGCGCTCAGGGTGGCGTGAAGCGGTGGGCCCGCTGGCCTTGGGGTCCCCGGCGGGAGCGCCCTGCGGCGTCGGAAGGGCGTCGGCGCCTCGCCAGAGTCCTCCACGCGGGTCTTGTGGGGAGTCCGCCTGGTCCCCGGGTCTTTTAGACGCCTGGCTCTCGCAATGTGACCGAACAATGGAGACCGGGCCGTGGCGTGGTCGGTGGCCGCCCCAGTGGAGACCGGGCGGGGGTGGCAGCCGGCGCCGCGGAACACCCCCAGCCTGCCCTGCGGGGTGCGGGCATGGCCCCCTAAGCGAGGCCCCCAGTCGACGCGGGCCTGAGGGCTGGGGCCCGGCTCCTAGTACAAGGAGGTGGGAAGGGACAGTTTTCAAGGTGGATTATCCCAACTCCCCCGGGGGCGGAAAGCGGGGATGCTCCCCCAGCCGCAAGTCCGCGAAGAAAACAGCAAAGGAAGATGAAGATTGCATCAGCTCTGGGGCGGTGAATTCTCCCAACTTGACCATCGTAGCCTGCTCAGGCTACTACGGGGAGAAACCGCAGATCAAGGTTATGAGTTTAAGTCAGCTATCCGCCAATTCCAGCACCTCCTTGTCCGACCGCTCCGAGTCCCCCCCTCCGAAGCGGTCACCCGGAAAGCTTCACTGTTTGGACCAGCGAGAGCTCGAAAGGGAGAAGCACGAACACAGCTCTAAAAAGAGGAGAGCTAGAGAGGGCCACCCTAACAATGCGGTTCACTCTCTGTGGCTGGGGTGAGTGAGGGAGCTGGGAGGAGGACCCGGTACGAGCAGCAGCTGCAGAAACCGCTCAGAACTCCCAGCTCCATTCCCCTGCTCTACCTAGGCACCGCGGTGACAGCGACACCAGCCAATTACAGTGCACAGAGTGCTGGCTTCTACTGTTCTCCAAGGAAAAACAACCGAAATCCACAACCTGTGGTTTGTTTGATTTGGGGTTGAGACAGTTTTCAATGGACACTGAAGACTTTAGGGATCCGAAGTGGAAACGGGCTTTGGTGGCCTGGTCTAGCCAGACACTAGGCAAAGGTGGTGTGGATTCAGTAAAAGGATTCGTCCGGCGAGATTCCTTTCCCCTTGGGTGAGGCTGTTGGGAGAAGCAGTTGTTTTCAGCTGGGCAAACATGGACTGTTGCCCGTAGAAACATTGCCACTGTGCTTCAGACGTTGCCCAAGTCATTGGAGGAGAACAATATGTTCCCTTTCCAGCCTCACTGGGCCACGGAGGGCGGGGGAAGTTTCCTCTTTTGTTGAGGCTAGTTTTGTGGCTTCAGAGATTGTCTTCGTTCAGAGGTTTGTGGCTGTGTCTTACAGCCTTTAGCATGTTTTTGAGCTTTGGACATCCCAGTCTTACAGATTTGAAGTGGGAATTTCCCACTTGAAGAAGTTTTCGTATGGCACCTCAAGAGAATATTGTCATTCAGGTGCTGAAGTCTGAGTTTGTCCTGAAGTGAGAAAACATATTACACCGGTGAAAATTAACTGCAGAGTGGACTTAGAAATGGGCTTGAATCGGCTATTTTTCACCATCTTTGTAATGGTACTAGGAAGCTGGCAGCCTTTGATTAAATCTGTAGCCAACACCCTTTTTCATCCTCAAATGTAAACTTCTGGGGCTGTTTTTATTTGTTTTGAGACCACGTCTTTATGTAAAGGCTGGCCTTGAACTTGCAGCTATACTCCTGGCTCACCAACTTATTTTTAAAATCCCTACCTTAGCTGCACTAAGGGAGTAGAGCTTTGCATCACACTAGCGGAAATTTCTGAATCACAAGTACAAATTCTAGCTTGGGGGAGGTTTCTCATCCCAGGTAGCTGTGGAACTTAAACCTCTAAGCCTCAGGGTGGAGAGAGGTGAGTCAGTACCAGTGCCTTGGTCTTTCGCAGTCATCTGCTTTCCTTGCTGCAAAAGGTGATCAGGTATTTTACAACTGCCCTCCAGACTTTTGTTAAGGCAAGGTCTCACTTGTAGTTCAGGCTGGCCTCAACTCCTCCTGCCTCGGTGCCTCCCAAATGCTGGGACTGGTGGTGTGCACCACCACAGCGGGCTTCAAGATTGTAATCTAAAACTTTTAAGACCTCTGAAAGAAGAGTGAATAAAAGTACAAAAATATTCAAAGGGAAATGGGGTGAAGGAGCAAATAACGAGGGGAAAAATTATGAGATTATAATAAAGGAGACAAAGCTTTTATATATATATATAGTGGGCGGGGTGGGTAAGGTAATGGGAAAAAATGAAAATTGAGTTGTGTCATATACAGGTACAAATTCTTATTGTTGAGTACAATCATGATGTGTATATGTAATATACCAATAAAGATTTCAATTTTAAAAAAAGAAAGTACCTTTAAGTTCCCTCCACTTCTAAGAAAAGGACTGCCATCCTACTTTTTAGATTCTCTTGTCTCTCCTGAGCCTTTTCTGCACAGGATGAGATTGGAGTCTGTATTGATAAAGCTCCTTTTTTTCTCTTCAGAACATCTTCCATCATGGCCACCTCCGCAAGTTCCCACTTGAACAAAGGCATCAAGCAGGTGTACATGTCCCTGCCTCAGGGCGACAAAGTCCAAGCCATGTATATCTGGATTGATGGTACCGGAGAAGGGCTGCGCTGCAAAACCCGCACCCTGGACTCTGAGCCCAAGTGTGTAGAAGGTAAGGGTGGGCAGGAGTGAGGGCACATTGCCAGTGGGAGCAACACGGGGAGGGGGCATTGAGAAGCTTTCGGCAAACACTGGGAGCCTCCAGATTTGGCTTTTTCATTCTGTTTGCAGAGGTTTTCTAAGGGAGCATTTTTCACACTTTGTTCAGTCAGTGTAAATCTGCAGAGCTTCAAAGCATAACAACAAAAGGACTCTATTTAAAAGGAGTCTTGCCTGTAAGCCATGTATGGGGTGGAGGGAAGGCAGTCTGCTTTGTAGAGAGGAGGGGCTACTCTTTGCTGACTTGACCAGCCCTACTTTGCTGGCCCTAAAACATGCTCAGGAACTGTTTGAAAACTACAGCTTTTATGGGGAAAATATCATACCCAGTTTACAGACTCTCCTCAAAGTCTCTGTTCTAGGTGAAAGTACATATTTTGAAGTGGTTTGTCAAGGAGACTTTCTTTTAATTAGGGCTACTTTTAGACATCTCCCCCTCCTTGGTACCAAACTTGAGGACCTTGTTCTTTTGAGACAGGCACCCCAACCAGTAAGCTAAATCTCCAGCCCTACTTTTAGAGATTCTTAAACGATCTAGTTACATATCCTTTCAGAGACTACTGAATTAGAGCTATGACCTTAATTTTTCAGTGCCCCACCACGAGGCCCAAGGAGAAAATGTCACCACCTACCAACTTCGAGATAGCTTCCTTTTCTGATAATGCTGACATTTGAATGATTGAATGAGTAGCCATAATACAGCATGCGTACTTGCTGTGTGGCTGACATTGTTCAGGCCTTGTTCATACAAAGTAAGAACCTTTTGATAACTGAGTACACTGGAGTGACAGATTGCCCTAAGTGGTATGGAACATCCATATCGTAGGACATGATTTGACCTAGAACATAAGCCGACGCAATGAGGGACGAAAGAAGGAATCAGAATCCTTCCCTTATCTTAGTATTTACAGTAACTGACATACCAGTGATGCTGCTCTTGGTAGAATATATATATTTTTTGGTTGTGATTTTTTTTTTTTTTTTCTTTAAAGAACTGAGAAAATGGTCTTACTTAGAATTCAAGAAGAACTGTCGGGTTAGGTACACATGTTGAAGTATATAATGATGGTGATGTTTGTAACTCACTTTAGAGATGGAAATATAACAGAAACTGGCTATATTCTTGCCTGAAGAATTCCTATACATTTCAAATTAATTTTCCCACCTCTTCTTGTCCCAGAGTTGCCTGAGTGGAATTTTGATGGATCTAGCACTTTCCAGTCTGAAGGCTCCAACAGTGACATGTACCTTATTCCTGTTGCCATGTTCCGGGACCCCTTCCGCAAAGACCCCAATAAACTGGTGTTCTGTGAAGTTTTCAAGTATAACCGCAAACCTGCAGGTATGTACAGGTTGAATGTGGATCCCACAACAATGTATTGAGTTCTATAAAGGGCGAAAGTATTCTGAAATTGATACTGGAAGGCTAGACTGTCTTCAATCTGTCAGGACTCTAGGGGATTGGTCATCTGTCTGTCCATTAACTAAAATGTGAACATTGATAGGCTGAAATTATGTTGGCTGAGAGATTCGCAGTAACTGTATGTTTAGGTTCTTCCTGTTTGTGTAGTGACACGCCTCTTTCTAGTTTTCAGCCAGTTAGCTGCTTAAACACCTGTGAAGTCTCTTGCTATACTACCAGTGAAACTTAAAGGCTCTTTATTTATTGGCTTTGTTTCACAAAGGTATATTCTAAAGGTCCTGGGCTCTGAAGCCAAGATAACCCAACAGTGTCTTGATTGTTACCTGGCCCATAACCTGGACAGGTCACTTAACCTAAATCCTCTTAAGTTTTGGTTTTTTATCTATTGGAAATTGTTTCTAGCTGAGCTTATCTATCTCAGTTTGGCTTTCTGTACCGGCCAATATTTAATCACAGCACTTAAACTCACTGGGGAGCGAGCATCCTAATGGACAAAATATTCTCAATAAGATTGGGCTCTAAGTGCCTAGAAACTGGGATCTAAATTTGACAACTAGAAGCAGCTGCCTTGTGAATAGAGGGCATAAGTGCCTGGCATTTGGCACTTGGGAGACGGCCAGCGTGCAGATAAGGTGAACACTTTCTTTATTCAGAATCATTTCCTATGTGCCTTGGTTGTAACTGAGTTGAATTGTAACTAGAAGTCTTTCTCAGAGTCTCTCTGTAATGTCCAGTGACACGGTAGTGTCTTCCACTCTGCTGATTTAGTGGTAGGACAGTTTTGCCCTAAGTCAGTCGGGCCCTAAGCCTCAGGACTGAATACCTCATTTATGCTAGAGGATAATGAAAGTTTCCTGATGAGCGCCCTGAGTGAGAGATGTGACCCTCTACAGCCCTAATAGAGTATTGACTCTTTCTAGAGACCAATTTAAGACACACCTGTAAACGGATAATGGACATGGTATGCAACCAGCACCCCTGGTTCGGAATGGAGCAGGAATATACTCTGATGGGGACCGATGGCCACCCCTTTGGTTGGCCTTCCAATGGCTTCCCTGGGCCCCAAGGTAAGTCCTGTTGAGCAAGGTGACTGTTCTTCCAAGGACTCTTCATGTCCAAGGAGGCCCGTCTCTCCACAACTCCAAAATGACTAAAATAACAGTAACAGCATAGCCCTCTCACATTACTCAAAGCCAGAAGTGAATATTAACATTTACAAAAGTATGGGGAAGAGATTGAGGAGGTACCCTTCCAGCTCCATTAAAGTTGTAGCAAAGAGGAGCTCCCGAGTTTTCCATCCCCCTACCTGTAGGGGAAAGCTAGGATACTTACTCAGGAGAGCATGTTTTAAGGACCTTCTTATTTCTGTCTGGCTGAGGGATTTTCTAGTTTCCTCATCCTTTGACTTTTTTTTTTAGTTTTTTTGAGGCAGAGTCTCACTTTAGTTCAGGCTGGCCTTGAGCTCACTATGTGGCCCAGGCAAGACTCAAAGCAGTCCTCCTGCCTCTGCCTCCTGGGTGCTGAGATTACAGGCACGAGCCACTATACCTGGCACTGTGGTGTATGGTACTGATTACTGATGAGTATGAGACCCAGTGTGCCTGGCATTGTGGTATGTGGTTACCTGGGATCAAACCCAGGACCTTGTGTTTGCCTGGCAGATGCCAGAACCACTGAGCTAAATCCCCGACCCTCTTTTCTTTCTTTTCTTGAGACAGGTCCCATGTGATAGCTCAGGCTGACCTCTAGCTATGTAGCCCCTAGGCCAGAGCTGAGCTTGCTGCTGTGTTTCTGCCTCAACCTCCCAAACGCTGGGATTACCACACACAGCTCACCACTGTCTTGACGTGTTTCCAGGTCCATATTACTGTGGTGTGGGAGCAGACAAAGCCTATGGCAGAGACATTGTGGAGGCTCATTATCGGGCCTGTTTATACGCTGGAGTCAAGATTACCGGGACAAATGCTGAAGTCATGCCTGCCCAGGTAAATGGCTGCATTCATCACCCTTTTTGCCTCTGAAGGCCTCAGGAATAGGTAGACAAATGGGGATTGTGGGTAACAAAGGCTGTCCACTCCTGCTCACCAACCCCAACTCAAGGGTAGGTTGGGATGAGTGGTTTATTCCAAAGGCTGCTGTTATTTTTTTTAGTGGGAATTCCAAATAGGACCCTGTGAAGGAATCTCCATGGGAGACCATCTCTGGGTGGCCCGTTTCATCTTGCATCGTGTATGTGAAGACTTCGGAGTGATAGCAACTTTTGATCCTAAACCCATTCCTGGGAACTGGAATGGTGCGGGCTGCCACACTAACTTCAGCACGAAGGCCATGCGGGAGGAGAATGGTCTGAAGTGAGTACATGCCGCTGGGGCCAGCATGCTTTGCCAGGAACCTTAGGAAGGGAGCACAGTCCAGGCACAGTCTCTTCCCCAAGATGACTTGCCAAATCTTTTGAAAATGTTTGCTGGGTTTCTCCCCACCCACTTTGGGCTACATGTGCCTTAGTCCTTGACACCTAGCTTAAACTGTTTTTTTCCCGTTTGAAAAGTGTCTAATGAACCTGACGTGGCATTACATACCTATAATCCCAGCATTCAGGAGGCTGATGGAGGTCACCATGAGTTCGAGGCCGCCTTAACTACTGTCTCAGATCACCACCACCACCCAAAAAATGGCCAATAATACTTTAACCATAGAGTGAAAGATAGTAATAGGGAAAAATTGACAGATCTGTGCAACATGTTCAAGCGATCTGTTCAACTCTTTTTGAGCAATGAATGCTAACTTCCTACTACATGTCAGGCACAGGTCTGAGCCCCAGGATTCACAGATAACAAGGCAGTCACTTCCCTTTGGAATATTTGTTGGTGTTGGTACCGTAGTTGAGTGAATTTTAATCTTGGATCCATACATTCCTGTTCCTGCCCCTAAAGAGCAAGAGATTTCCTGGAGACAAGGTCAGACCCAATTTTCTGTTCCTGTAGGTATATTGAGGAGGCCATCGAGAAACTAAGCAAGAGGCACCAGTACCACATTCGTGCCTATGATCCCAAGGGGGGCCTGGACAATGCCCGGCGCCTAACTGGATTCCATGAAACCTCCAACATCAACGACTTCTCTGCTGGAGTAGCCAACCGCAGTGCTAGCATCCGCATTCCCCGGACTGCTGGCCAGGAAAAGAAGGGTTACTTTGAAGACCGTCGCCCTTCTGCCAATTGTGACCCCTTTGCTGTGACAGAAGCCCTCATCCGCACATGTCTTCTCAACGAGACTGGCGATGAACCCTTCCAGTACAAAAACTAAATGGACTAGACTTGCCGCCGTCAAACCCCTCCTACTACTTTGCCTTCTTCCAGTTCTCCCCTGTCTTCCAGTGGTCCCCACCATAATTCAAAAGGTGTAATATCAAGGTCTTTGTATTCCTCATGCTCAGTTAATCTTGCTTTCTTTGGTCAGGACAAGAGGGGTCAAGTTCTTACTCTTTTCACACCCACCCACCCCCTCTGTCCCTGTCACAGAAACTTTTCTAATCCATTAGTTGGAAAGTGGGTGGGGAAAAATTAACTGCTGCTTCCCCCTCAGGTGTGTTTTGTCCAGTAGGTAGGTATAGCTATCCAGATGGAGCAGATGTATTCATGAAGCAGCAGGGGAAGAGAGGATATTTTTCTTTTCCTTCATGGTAGCTAAAAAGGGAAAGACCTGACTTGGACTAAATGAAGAAAGACCTCTCTTGATGGGAAGCTCTGTTTTTGAAAGTATAAGTAGAAATTAGAGGAGGAAGTCCAGTTTTAGGTATCAGGGAGGTCCCTTACTGCAATGCTCACCTGTCAGGGCTGCATGTACCCCCACGAACACAAAGCTGAGTAAACTGAGGGATACCTCTACCTTCAAAGAAGAAACAGTTCTTACTCTTAGGTCCTCCGTTAATAACACAAAGCAGAGTAGTATTTTTGTATTTAAATATAAAAAAAAAAAAACTTATCTATTATCTATGGGTATGTGGATACGTATGATTTTATTCCTAAAAGGAAGAAATCATCCTGGTCACTGGGTGCCAAATTGGGTCTAGACGAAAGGACCTCCTTTGGAGTATGGGTGGTCATTGTGGCTCTTAGTCCTTTATCAGGCAGGGTGGTTCCACCTTCTGCAGTAGGAGGGCACTGGACAGTTAACAGGTGGATGTGCAGTTCCTGCCATCACCTGAGCCTGTCTGCTGGCTGTAGAGACAACGTGGCCACACCTGGGGTTAGAAATGTGCATTGGCTTTTCCCATGGGGCTAGCATGTCACTAAAACAGGCCTTTTGATACATTAAATTTTAAAAAGGAAAACAAGTATAGATTTTAATAAATCTTAAGGTTTTTCAGTGTAATTTTACAGAATTTCCTGTTTTCTGTCTCCTACTCTGTGCTCTGGGAGTTGGGGATGGGGCTACAGTTAAAACACTTGTAATTTTGTATCCTAATGTCTTTCTTCCCGGTGCAGAATATTCCTTTTCTATTTCTTAAGGACTTATTTTAAAATAAACCCCACTTCCATTCCTATGTGTCCCCTCCTGTTCTTGGGTTTTTGTGCTGGCTGCAGCAGGCCGGCTGTGGTTTTCTCTTGCCATGACGACTTCTAATTGCCATGTACAGTGTGTTGAGTGAAATAACTCCTCATTGTAAACAAAATTAACTGCCCAGAGCAGCGCTCATAAATCAACTTAACATTTATATGATCTTTTCTGACTCGTTTGGTTGTGTTTTTCTTAGAAACCTATGGACCATTTCATTCCTTTTATTTCATACCCAAAGAGTGGGTGCAGTGGGGGGAGGGTCCTCATACAGGCAAAATAAGTTCAGGTTTATCTGTGCTTTTTGAATTTGTAAGAATCTAGAGTCCTGTTGCTGACTTTCTGTTCCTCTAACTGGGTATTTATGATCCTTGGTGTCATAATTGCCTTTTCTCGTTGCTCAAAGTACCAGGCACCCAGAGTTAAAGGGGAAAGAGTTATGTCAGCTCACAGTATACAGGTTTTATCCAATCTGGCTTGAAGGCATATGGCATGGCAGAGGAGAAACAATCCAGACAAACCAGAAGGCAGAAGACAGCAAGCAAAAGAGCAAAGTAGCGGAGTAACTAGCTGCAAACCTCTTTCTGTCCCTTACTTTGAATCCAGACCACCTGCCTTTAGGAGGGATACCGCTCACACCATTAATCCTTACACCCTTAATCCCTAGCATTGCACCATGAAACAAACATTAGATGAGCCACCTCTGAAAAAGCCCACCCAGGACTGTATGAGACTTTGGGGGAGACCTCCAGGCATAAGCTGTTACACCTGGGTTTCGGTTTCTTCAGGGTTTTTTGAGTTTTGGAGCAGACTATAGCCTCTACCCCTTTGTTTTCTAGTACTTAGTTTTGACCTACCATACGATATAACTTGGTTTCCAAGATTCCTGACTTAATTTTGTAACTGCTCCAAGTAATATGTGATGAGTTAGTTTTACTATCCCTGCTTTTCCCAAATTCATCCTCTGCCCAGATGCCAGTCACGCACCTAAGTAGCAAACACTGCATTGCTGCCCTGGGTACAGGCTGGTCGTTGGAGGTGGCCAGTGGTCTGCTTCTGATTGTCCTAAAAGCTCCATGTTGAGATCTCTGTGCTCGTTTTTGGTCCATGGAAGTTCTTCACGTATTCTGGCTTTCCTGATAGGAAGTACGTCCACACTAAGCTGGCTACAGGCTCCCTCTGGCTACCATGATCAGCACATAACCTTTAGCAAAAAGCAACTACCAGGTCCATCTAACATGAGTTCTCAACAGTATTAATGTGACTAGCAGTATTGCAGGCCATAGTAATAATCGTTAGCAGTGTCAATTTGGAAATGGCCAGGACCTGTCACAGCAGTTCTTTGAGATGACTGCTTTGTTCAGGCAAGTGTGTATTTTATCTTTCATAAACCTAGATAGATTTCCATGATTTTCCCTAGGCAAGTTGCCTAATTAATGGCTTAATTTTCAAAAGATGATTCTATCTAGTGGTTTGCAGAGCATGGGCCTAGTTTACACCTGTTGTTCCAGTATTACTGACAATGCACTTTTCATTTGTTTTTGTTGTTCTAAGATAGGTCTTGCCATGTGGTTCAGGCTGGTCTTGAATTCACTGCATAGCCCAGGGTGGTCATTACAGTGATATTCCTGCTTCAGCCTCCCAAATGCTAAAATTTCAGTTGTGTGCCACCATGCCCAACTTCAAGAATGCCTTTTTTCCTGGTTTTGATGTTAAAAGTTGTGTAGTTGCCTCTCATTTTGGTCATGTCTCCACTTCCACCTCCCCAACTAAGTTGGCTTCCCTTTTACTGCACGCTGGTATTGTGGATGAGAGGGATGTTGAGCTGAGCAGTTTGGTTTCTGGTACACTGAACCCACTTCTCTGATGACAAAAGATGAAAAGGTTCAGAACAGCCAGCACAGTTCCTTCACCCTGTTAACACAGAATCAGCTTTGATCTACAGGTCATATGGCAAACTCCTTGTACTTCTAAGGTGTTTTTATAGTTGATTTAACATGCACTGGGTTACATGATAATGTTATCAGTGATAGATTAAACAGAATGAAATGATAGATTAAACAGTGAGAACCAAGCCCTCATCCTTAAAGAAACTGACAAAACTGGGTGTGGTGACTCATGCTCAAAACTCTGCTATTCAAGAGGCCGAGGTAGAAAAAGGATAAGTTCCAGTCCAGCCTAGGATACAAAGGGAGACCTTGGCCAACACCCATGCTAGTGTAAGTTTCCCATTAAATTCCTTAAAGTGAAAAATTCCTTAAAGTGAAAGTAAATCATTCTGCCGATTTCCAGGTAGGAGCTGAATGCTGGCACAAGCTAATCAAGGGTGTCCAGGAGTTCTCTGGATGAATGTTGTCTAGGCTGATGAGCTGCGAGGTTCCTCGCTCTCTGGGAGGCTAAGGCAGGAGGATTCCAAATTTCAACTCAGCCTGGGAAATTTAGTAGCTTTCCAAAATAAAATTTTAAAGGTCTGGAGATATGGCTCAGTGGATTGAATTCTTAGTACCACAAAAATTAAAAGCTACATCTGCACTGGGAGCTGTGATGCATGACTATAATCCCACCACCTGGGAGGCTGAGGTAGAAGGCAGAGTTCAAGTCCAGCTTGGGCTGCCTAGCAGATGTTTTGTTTGATGGTTTATTTGAGGCAGGGTCTCACTATGTAGTTCATGCTGGCTTTGCACTCATTATGTAGCCAAGGCTGGCCTCAAACACACAGCAATCCTGCCTCAGTCTCTTGAGGGTTAGGATTACAGGCATATGCCATGATGCCCAGCTACATTGCAAGTTTGAAAACAACCTAGCATAGCAAAACCATCTCTCAAGAAACCTAAAGCCACACATGATGGCTTGTGCCTATAATTCCATCAGTCAGATCACTCAGGAGGCAGAGGCAGGAGGATTACTGTTAGTTCAAGACTAGCTTGTGCTACACAGTGAGTTCAGTGCCAGCCTGAACTATAAAGCCCTACCTCAAAAAACAAGGATGGTGGTTCATGCCTGTAATTCCAGCACACAGGAAGAGTATTGCCATGTGTTCAAGACCAGCCTGAACTACATAAAGGGACTATTTCTTTTCTTTTTTTCTTTTTTTTTTTTTTTTTGAGACAGGGTCTCGCTTTATGGTTCAGGCTGGCCCTGAGCTCAGCCTCAAACTCACATCACAGCAATCCTCCTGCCTCTGCCTCCTGAGTGCTGGGATTACAGGCGTGAGCCACCACGCCCGGCACTGTGGTATGTGGTACTGGTTGCTGCTGGGCATGAGTCTCCACGCCCAGTATGATATGTGGTTACCAGGGAATTGAACCCAGGTCCTTGCGCTTGCAAGACAGGCACCGGAACCACTGAGCTAACTCCCCGGCCCCGATAAAGGGACTATTTCAAAAAGGAAAAAAATGCAAACAAACAAAAACTAAAAATAAAACTAGATCTCTGTTGCTGAGTAGAATAGTGGATAAAAGGAGTTCCTAAACCAGAGAGTCCAAATAGTTCACCCAGAGCTTAATAGATAACTCCAGCTCCTGCTACCCTTATTACAGTAAGGTGCAAAGTCTAAAAAGGAACTTGCTATCCCAAAGAAAACAATGGCCATCATTTAGCAGGACTTTTCTTTGTACATTTCATGAAAACATGGTGCTTTTCTTGCTCACACCTATGTCCTCAGACTCATCTGTCTGCCTGTAGTGATTACTGAGAGATTTTGTTGCATTGCTTTTATTTTATTTATTTATTTTATTTATTTTTGAGACAGGGTCTCAATTTGTAGTTCAGGCTGGCCCTGAGCTCAGCCTTAAACTCATATCACAGCACTCCTCCTGCCTCTGCCTCCTGAGTGCTGGGATTATGGACATGAGCCACCACACCCAGCCCAGCATGGTATGTGGTTACTGAGGGATCCAAATGGGGCCCTGTGCTTGCAAAATAGGCGCCAGAACCACTGAGCTAAATCCCTGGCTCTGTTGTATTGCTTTTAATGTAGCAGTTTGGTGAGCTTTAAGACTACAATCCAAGGGCCAGGGATTTAGCTCAGTGGTTCCACTGCCTGCCTTGCAAGCCCGAGGTTCTGGGTTCAAACTGTGGTAACCACATACAACAATGCTGAACATGATGGCTCGCGCCTGTAGTCTCAGGCCTCAAGAGGCAGAGACAGGAGGCTTGCTGAGTTGGAGGCTGAGTTTAGGACCAGCCAGAATAAAAGACTACAACCCAGAAAAAAGGGGTACAGGGTTTAGCTCAGTGGTTCTGGCATCTGCCTAGTAACTGCAAGGTCCTGAGTTTGATTGCCAGTACCACATAGCACAGTGCCAGGTGTGGTGTGGTGGCTCATGCCTGTAGTTCTAGCACTCAGGATGCAGAAGCAGTAGGATTGCTGTGAGTTCGAGGCTCACCTGGGCTACAGAGTCAGTGTTCAGGACCAGCCCCTGTCTCAAAAAAAGGCTACAACTCAGCGTGATGTGAGAGCTGCGAGATCCTTGGATGTTGGTTGTGCTTATTGCAAGTCTTATCATGGCACTAAGGTGAAGTCCACTTACCGAGTTTACAAAGAAACACGCTGATTGTTTGTCACTACAAACAATATTGTCCCATTAAAGTGTCTTCTTGCTCTGATTTTTTTTTTTTTTTTTTGACACAGGGACTTTGTTGTTCAGGCTGGCCCTGAGTTCACTGTGTAACCCAGAGAAACCTCAAACTCAGCAGTCCTCCTGCCTCTGCCTCCTGGGTGCTGGGATTAAAGCATAAGCCACCACACCCAGCATTGTGTGGTACTGATTGCTGATGGGCGTGAGTCATCACACCTGGCATTGTGATATCTGGTTACCAGGGATGAACTCCGGACCTTCCACTTGCAAGTCAGACACTGGAACCACTAGCTAACTCGCCAGCCCCCTGACATTTTTTGGTGCTCAGAATTGAACTCAGGGCCTCACATTGGCCAGGCAGGAGCCACACCACCAAGCTACATCCCTAACCTCAACTAGTAAATTGATTCACAGCATAGAGAACTACAGATAAAGTAGAGTGGTGTGCTAGTTATATGTAAGAGAGGAAGTGTCTACACATTTCTGGTTGCCATTTGATTAACAGCTTTTCGGAGCCTCAAACCTCAGCGAATTACTTGCAATGCATCTCAAGGTTGGGACTACTTTTATTTATTTTGGGAGTAAGAGGAGTGGTTTGAGCCTGTCAGTTCCTCCACAGCAGAATTGTTTATTTATTTAAATGGTTTTTTGAGGCAAGGTCTTGCTTTGTAGTTCAAGCAGGCTCTGAACTCACTATGTAGTGAAGGCTGGCCTCAAACTCAAGGTGATTCTTCTGCTTCTTGAACGCTAGGATTACAGGGGTGAGCCACCACACCCAGCAAGATTTATTGAGTACTTGGCCGGGGATATAGCTCAGCGGTTCTGGGGCCTGTCTTGCAAGCACAAGGGCCCGGGTTCGATCCCCGGTAACCACATAACAATACTGGACGTGGAGACTCACCTCAGCAGCAATCAGTACCACATACCACAGTGCCGGGAGTGGTGGCTCATGCCTGTAATCCCAACACTTGGGAGGCAGAGGCAGGAGGATTGCTGTGATGTGAGTTTCAGGCTGAATTCAGGGCCAGCCTGAACCACAAAGTGAGACCCTGTCTCAAAAAACCTTAAAAAAAAATAAATAACTAAAATAGCTCTTCTTTTGTGAATATTATTCTTCCCTGTTGATGTTAAATTGAAGAGGAATTCAAGATACCTCCAAATATGGGCTGCGGATTTAGCGCCTGTAGTTCAGCACCTGCCTTGTAAATCCAAGGGCACTGGTTCTATCCCTGGTAACCATGTACGACAGCTCTGGGAGTGCAATTAGAACCACATGTATCAAAATGATTTTTTTTTTTTGAAACAGGGTCTCACTTTGTAGTTCAGGCTGGCCCTGAGCAATCCTCCTGCTTCTGCCACCCGAGTGCTGGGATTACAGGCATGAGCTACCACGCCCGGCATTGTATGGTATGTGGTTACTGAGGATTGAACTGGTGACCTTGTACTTGCAAGGCAGGGATCAGAACCACTGAGCTAAATCCTTGGCCTATAAAAATATATTTCTGGTCTAACAGCCAAGCAAGCCTGAGTGCATGTTTGTTGAATTTAAATTACCAGAAAGGTCACTGCCAGTATCCCTGGTTAATAAAAGTGGATGCACGCAGATGAAAGTGGGAAAGGAAGGGCAATTTATTCCCAAGTATTAATCCCGGGGGTTGATAGATTATGTAAGAACTGCCTCACTCCCGCTCCTTTCCCTGATCCCAAAAGCAAGACCTTTGGGGATGACTGTTGAGAACATCTCAGATACTCTGTGGCATTAAATGATGGTCTTTTACGGAAACTGACATCACCTTTACAGAATTTGTGTGAGATGAGCTGAGGGCATCACCAACAGTCCTTGAGATTTACAATCCTGTGCCATGAACCATCACGCCAAATGTAGAAAGGAAGCAATGCTGGAATGAATCTCTCTGTCTTGGCAAGTAAAACTCTCTTTTAACTTAAGGTGAATTATTGTACTTGTGATCTCCTGCCTCAGCCTCCCATGTGCTGGGATTATGGGTCTAGGCTACCACACCTAAAATAAATTATTGTGCATCAAAGTTCACAGAATTTCTCTGGGGGAAAATTATGAAGCAATTTTTTTTTTTAAGGTTTTTTGAGACAGGGTCTCGCTTTGTGGTTCAGGCTGGCCCTGAGCTCAGCCTCAAACTCACATCACAATCCTCCTGCCTCTGCCTCCCGAGTGCTGGGATTACAGGCGTGAGCCACCACACCCGGCACTGTGGTACGTGGTACTGGTTGCTGCTGGGTGTGGGTCTCCACACCCAGTATTGTCATGTGGTTACCGGGGAATCAAACCCGGGCCCTTGCGCTTGCAAGACAGGCGCCGGAACCACTGAGCTAACTCCCCGGCCCTATGAAGCAATATTTTACTAATTGGAATATTTAACCAGAAAATGATTTAACCGGTTTCTTTCAGGAAGATACATTTCTGAGAACTCTGACGTCACGAACTTGAGGAGTCCTAAGGCTGTGTAGCAGCTGCACTCAGGCAGAACAGACCAGCATTCTCCCTCCCTCAGGGCTATGCAGCATCATGAGTATCATAACTTACCCCAAGACTTAACTGCTTACCATAACAAATACATGTTATTTTATACAATTTCTAAGATGAGGAAGCTGGGACCAAACTGAGTTTTTCTCCCTTGGTGTGTCTTAAAAGGACACGGTCAAACTTTGAGGGTTATGGTCTCCAAATATTTGATGGTTTCCGTCCTTCACCGAGTGTACTCTGCTGCATACTGCTGCCCAGGTCAAGTCATTCCCCCAGAGAATGACGTGAGAGGGAACAATGAGACTACATTCAGTCCACAGAAGCAGAAAGGAGAGCTCCGTCTCTGGAAGGAAGGAAGACTGAGCATTTGTAGGCACTCCTTTACATCGACTGTGATGGGCAGTTTGGCCTTGAGATGGGGGAAAAGGATAAAGTGTTACTCTGGGAAGAAAGTCTTTTATTTTAAAGTTTCTTATTTTCTTTAATTCCTTTAATCCTCGCCTATCAAAAAGTAAGACTGAGTGTTTTTGGTTCAGGGTTGGGGATGTAGCTCAGTGGAAGAAGGTCCTGGGTTTCATTCTCAGCACAGAAATAAAATCTTTGTCCACTTCAGTCCCTGGGGAAAACAAAGTAATGTTGATTACTTTTCTTTCCCTTTCCCATCCTAAACATTAGGAAAGGCCAGACATGGTGATACATAGCTGTAATCCTATCACTCAGGAGGCTGAGGCAAGAGGATTGCTGTCAGTTTGAGGTCAGCCTGGACTACACAGTGAGTTCGGGGCAGCCTGAACTGCATGGTGAGACCCTGTCTTTAAAAAGAAAAAAAGAAAAAGTAAACCAAACACATTAAGAATGTGTATTTGTTATATAGAAAGCCACTCAGGGATCCTGAAGAAAAGACTAAATAGGGTATGTTTATAGGGACACAAAATCTCCGCAGAGTCTATTTATGCATTAAAGGGAATTTCTGGACAAGCTCCTACACAATTCCTGTATTCACAGTCCCTCTTTACTTACTCTAAGACTAACTTGCTTGCTCCCTTGCTCCCTTCCCATCCAGTGCCCCTTTTAATATTCAATGTAACCACATTTCATCTGGATTAAAATATTGGAGACTATGTACACGTGTAATGGGGTCGGTTCCCTCCTTACCCTCCCCCAAGTTTTCTTCAGTCTTCGAGAATGACTTGGTATCAGCCCTGCCTCCAGTACCTGGGGAACAAAGACAAGTGCACATCACAAGAAAACATAAACCCAGAAACTCCAAAATGCTTCTGTGTTCTTACTGTATCATTCTCAGGAGGGACTCGACTGGAGCTTTATTAGTATTTGTTTGAATAACCAAGATCCAAAAGCCATGGACATCCCTCTGAGGACAAGGCTATAACAAGTCACCTCTGGGAACTTATACATATTGGTAAGGTCCCGTCCTTTTGTGTACACAACTATTCAAAAGCCAAGAAATGCTTCAAGTTTACACGAAGCTAGTGTGATTTGTTGAAATATTTTGTTTGGCGTGTGTTTGTTCATTTGCTTGAGACACAATCTTGCAATATAGTCCAGGCTGGCCTTGAACTCACCATGTATGTAGCCCAGGCTAATCTCGAACTCACTGTAATCCCAAATAGAGGAGGCCATAGCATCCTGAGTGCTGGGACTGTAGGAGTATATCACCACCACTGGCCAAAATAAGATTTAGAGTGACTGATGTAAAATGACTTTCATTTAGTCCAAGATTCTAGAACTCAAATTTGTGCACCGCCACATTTGAGCCCAAAAAACAGTGAAGTTTTCACTGAGCACAGATTGGTGAGAAGTGAAGATTCCTCAGGTGCTTGGGACACTGAATGCTGGACTGTGATCTGAAAAATAAAATCGAGACTGTCGGGTCCTGTTCTGAGGGCTACTCATCTGGCATCAAATCACGGGCGGGGAACATCACGCGGAGATGAAATGGTGGAGAAACCTTTACTGTGAGCGCTCTCAGCACTTATATACAGCCCCACTTCCTTGTTCTCAACCTCCCCAAACCAGCCCCATTGGGGGTAGTTTTTGTCTATTTGTTTTCCTTTAATTACTGTGGCCAGGAGGGGCCCGCTGTTTACGTGCTGCCTTGCACTTCCTTGATGGAGCCGGTGTTGTTTAGCCTCAGGGGACCCCACACGAGACCTTTCGGGCTTCTCTCTTTACTAACCCCCAGGCTTTGGGAGCTGGCGTGAAGCTGTGGTGGAGGCCAGGCAGTGAAAACAATGCAGTACCCATTTGGTTTCCACCAAATGAAAGCCATGTGGAGCCTGCTCCTGACCCTGATGGGCATAAGAGTGGGCCTCGGGGTGATTCCCATGGCTCCTGGCACAACGCTCAGTCGCCCAGAGTGTGGGCTAAAGGGGGCCTCACATTCGCTAAAACCAGAGGAAAACTTCTCATGTAACATTCCTGCCACTGGACCAAGAACTGAGGAACAGGAAGCAGACACTGAGCAGTCTCGCCCTCACTCTCCTCAACTCCATTTTTTCCTCTCTCCCTTCTCTTTCTTTTGGCTCAGCTTCCACATTCTTTCTGTTTCCTTGATTATTCTCTCTCTGCCCTCCCCCTCCTGCTAGCTATGACCTCTGGGTTGGCCCAGGGCCACCATTCAAAATGTTAGTTACATAATATGGTCTGCGAAAGCAAAATAACCTGCTGCCTGCCATGGCAGAGAGGACCCATCAGTGCTCGGCACTTGTGGTTTGTCTTGAATTTCTACAAGGAAGATGAGCTGCAGAGGGCTCCTCTGTTCCCTGCACACCAACCTCTGATCTCTCCCGACACTAACTCAACCAAACCTTGTTTGTTGTGAGGCAGTGTTACCCCATGTATTTCAGGGTGGCCTGGAACTCAGTACATAGTCCAGACTAGCCTCCAATATGTCCTGTCAAATGACTCCATATTTCTAGAATTTTCATAATGATCCACAGTCTTGTAACAGAACTGGCCCAGGAATAACTGCTTGCTGGAAACAAGTGTAGACTCCAAACTCCAGAGTCCCAGGGCTGACATCCACCCCCCACACAGCATCCACTCAGGTAGTCATCCACTGTGTTGGCCAGTTCTCCAGGTCTCTGCGTTATAACAAAACCCTTTCTACTAATTAATTCTTTTACTCTGTATTACCCAAAACTTTCACATTGAGCTGCATTTCCAGCCCCCCCCCACCTTTTTTTTAATTTTTAAATTTTGAGCCAAAGTCTGTAAGTTTCTCAGTTGCCCAAACTAGGCTGCAATTTGTGATCCTCATGGCCCAGCCTCCAAGTGCTGGGATTACAGGTGGGCACCACCGCATCTGGTCCTTTTCCACTGTAGCTAAGTGTGTATGCACTGTGCCTGTGACTTCTATAGTTTGAAGTATCCTGGCAAAACTAGCATGTCTTTCTTTTTCCTTCTCTCAGTTTCATAGGTAGGAGGTTTGTTTTTACAATAGATCTTAGCAATCTCAGAGTATATTTTTTCTGTCCATTTAAGTTGAGAACTTTCACATTTTCACTTCAAACAAGGACTTAACAGCTTCCCTTTGGCATATCTGAGTTCTCAGGATCATTAGACTTGTATCTGGAGGTTATCATAAAATAAAATAGTAAAAAATTACTATTTTTGTGATGATACCACAATTAGCTACTAAGTGACCAACTGAATGACTAGACAGTGAGTAACAATTGTTGTAGAAATATGGATAAAGGGATGATAGTTGTTTGCAGGCAGGACGCAGTAAGATGGTTATACTCACTACTCCTAATAACACGCAAACCAAAACTTATGAATTATTTATTTGTTGGATTTTTCATGTCATGTTTTCAGTGGCTGGCCTCAGAGAGTTAAAACCTTAGAAAGTGAAAACCCCCCCCCCCAAAAAAAACACCTTAGAAAGTGAAACCAGGGATAAATAAGAACTATTGCGAATCTGTGTGCAAGCAACGTCTACGTACGTGCACATATTCCCACAGACATCAAGCACTTACCATATATGCTTATTTTTGTGGATTATCCTTGGAAGATCTACAACTGGTAACAGTGACTTACTTTAGGGAGGAAACATGGAGGCAGGCTTAGGAAAGAATCATTCATTTATGCAAACATAACCTTCAGAAACGGCAATTAGCCCATTCTGAGTTGGCGAAAGACAGGTATTCGATCCTATCACCTCTGGATAATTCACTCAACCCCGCTGAGATTCAATTTCATCACCTAGAAAGTGAGTCTAGTGACATACAGCCCTCAAGACCCAGTGAGGCTGCCCTGTGGATATGCCAGGGCATTCTGCAGGGAACACAACAGAGGTGCGACAAATTCCTGATCTGCTCGCCTCTGTCCTCCCTGGCCCTCCCTTGGAGGGAGGTAGAGCCACTGCCTGTAGCCTCTCATGGTTTGTGTTTCCTTTCTTAGTCCAGGAAAGTTGTTGCAGATGCTGCAGCTATTTAAACCAAATGACCTTTCCTGCTAAGGCTGCAGCTCTCCTCTCTCTTAGGTCAGTGATGACGAAGGTTGCTAGGGTTGTGTTGGGAGGAGGGGCAGGGGTGGGGCCCTGCGTTCATCAGAGCCGGATGACCTATTGGCTCTCGGGCTCTGATAGAGAATCCTGCCTGCTCGCCTGGTAATCTTGTACAAGACAGAAATAGCCAGGCTTTTGGATCCAAATCCTTCTTTGCTGGCCTAAGTATCTCTTCAGTGTTGCTGAAGCTTTGGTTTCCTTTGTAGTTCTGGCTGCCTTGAGCCCTCTCCTGAGGCTTAGGCAGCCTTATCAGGGGAAGACCTGGGGGCAGCAGGTGTCTCAGAGGACATGATCTAAAGAGACTAACAAGGACATTTCCTTGTCTCCCTAATGGGACTGTCCGGGAATCACTGTCTACCTGGTATTTTCGAGCCCAGGGACACCACCAGCAGAAGGTTTAGCATTTTGAATCACACCGGAATCTCCATTGGCTTGACTCATTCCCATGCCTGTTATCCCATCTGACAAAAACCGTGCTTGCTCATCCAGAAAATAAGTCCAGACCACACATACCACTACAACCCCCGTAGAAAGTGCCAAGAGTGAAGTTCAACTTGCTAAACACCTGAAATTGTTTCTACACCGCTTTACACAAATGCGGCACGAGGGGCAACTTGTACAAAGCTCCGTTAGATTTCTATACCTTTTTTTTTTTTTTTTAGGTTTTTTGAGACAGGGTCTCGCTTTGTGGTTCAGGCTGGCCCTGAGCTCAGCCTCCAACTCACGTCACAATCCTCCTGCCTCTGCCTCCCGAGTGCTGGGATTACAGGCGTGAGCCACCACGCCCGGCACTGTGGTATGTGGTACTGGTTGCTGCTGGGTGTGAGTCTCCACACCCAGTATTGTTATGTGGTTACCGGGGAATCGAACCCGGGCCCTTGCGCTTGCAAGACAGGCGCCGGAACCACTGAGCTAACTCCCCGG